>CABHPH010150422.1:26140-45069 GCA_902168325.1 Peromyscus nudipes
AGAAAGAAAGAGAGAGAATGAGAGAATGAGAGAAAGAAAGACAGAAGAAAAGAAAGAAGAAAAGAAAGGACAAAAGGAAGAAGTCTGTGGGGCTGGAGAGATGGTGGGGAGATGGCTCAGCAGTTAAGAGCATGCAGCGCTCTGACAGAGGGCCTGATTTCCATTCCCAGCACCCATGCAGGCAGCTTACAATTACATTCATGTGCACAGACACACGTGCATACACATAATTAAAAACATAAATCCCCTCATTGTAGAGACTAGGGAAAATAAAGGAGTGATAAGAAAACAGCAATCCTCACGGACCTCCTGCAGAAGCCCTTGCAGCTCTCGGAACCAGGGCTCAGCCCCCAGAGTGGGACCAAAAGACTAACCGGAGTCGCCCTATGGCCAACCTGAGGAATGGAGCTTCACATAACAGGACCACTCCTGTTGCACAGCACGTGGGCAACTGTAACCCCCTAGGGAATCTTGTACCATCTTTCTTGTCACCAAGAGGCCCCTGGATTAACCTCTGACAGCCTCACCCTTGTTCTCCCTTCCCGTTAGGGGGCCACTGTCACCTCTTCTCTTTAGGAGAACTTGGGTACTCAGTGATTCCCAAACTGCCAGCGCATCACTGGAAACCCAGTTCCATACATCCTCCCACTCAGGGATGCTGCAAACCTGTGAAGTCCAGGTGATCTGCCCCCACCCCCAAAGGCCATTCTTCCTTCCGTTTCAGCTCCTAATTCCCCACCCACTAATCAGCTGACTGAACACCTGGCCCCTGCCTCTCCTGCACCTCACAGCCCCACCACCCAGCACCAGAACCCATCACCCATCTAAGCTACCACCACATCAGCTTCTGCCAGGAGCGAGGGGCTCCTATGTCCCATCCCTGGTCACACCTCCTACGGCAATTGCTCATAACTCAGACCTATTTTCAATGCTCCCATGGGTGACTTCGGGCTTTCATTTCACAAGCCCATATTCACGATCATCCTATTATTGCTCCGTGTGTTGTGGAACACGGCAGAAGTGATGTCATACTCTGCAGAGCCTTTTGCCCAACATTGTGCTCTTGATGTTTATCCACAGTGGGGTGTGTAGATCCTCAGTTGTCTCCACTGTATTCCCACAGATATATATATATATATATATATATATATATATATATATATAAATCACATTACTGAGTTTTCCTCCTCCTCTCGGCTGATGAGGAGTTAGGCGGTTTCTATTTTCATAAATGGTGCTACAGTGAAACCTTGGTATGAATCTCACACCCACCTGCTCAGGTGTCTTTGAAGCAGGTACCCAGGGCTGGGGTGGGCGTGGCTAGCAAAGGGGAACAGGTATCCTGACGTTGTTAAACACTGGAGCTTGTCTCCAAAGTGCTGACCAGTCATGGTAAGCTGCCTCCTCACCACACCTGGCCACGCTCCATGCTGGTCACACTGAGTTAGATTTGCTTTCCCTAGTGACAGGTGAGAGCCATCTTAGACATGCTTGTTGGCTGCTCGGGCCTCTGTGTCCACGGGGCACATGGTCCCTTCCTTCATCCTCTGCCTCTGTGGGAGTAGTTGTCATTCACTGCCTTGAATGAGGCTTTCTTGGCTATTAACCCTTTACTGGTTGTCACTATTTTTATTTTTTCCTTCAGTTTTTAGATTGTCTTCTCTCTACAGTGATGTTAATCATTTATCCATCTTTCCTTCTATGTCTTTGATGTTTTAATTTATTGTTTAACAAATCTTTATTGTGTAAAGTAAAAAAAAATCTTTAGGCATTCTTTGGAAGGTCTTTTTTTGTTTTGTTTTGTTTTGTTCTTCCCATATCAGCAACTAACCTGGTGATTCTCACTAGGCCATAGTCAGCTCACAGCGAGCTGGCCTCTGGCATTGGCACCAGCACCAGGGTCACCCCTCTAATGCTGGATGAAGAAGGCCTGGTATCTGGAAAGCTAGATCCTCTACCATTTTGTTCAGACTTAACCCTCTGAGCCAACTTGCCATGATCAGTGAAGTCCTGTTTGGGCTTTGGGAATGTTCTGAGGTTAGAGGCTCTCTGGCACCAGACTGGAACTATTGAGGAACCTGTCTTGTAGACTGAGTAACTAACAGTTGTTACCTCAGGAGAGACAGCTATTATATGACTGTTGAGGCATTTAGCCTCAAGGAATATACAACTACTCAGTTCTCAGCATCTCAGGTGTGATTTAGCTGTTATTATTTAAAGCTGAATTAATAAACTCATAATATTATACACATACATATCTATATATGTACAACACACACACACACACACACATCTCCCATTGGTTCTATTCTTAGAGAACCCTCACAAAAACACCAGTGATCCTTTTGATATTGACGTTGGAATAGAAAGTTAATAAACTAATAAGAAGTTCTAAAAGTATGTTTCATACTCTTTCTTCTGCATAGACAATATAGGTGGAAGATAGCTTCTTTTTTTCCTTTCCAATTCTTTTTATTTTTCTTCTATTGCCTTAGAGAAGTACCAGTAACATTTGAGAACAGTGAGAGCCTCTTACTGTTCTGACTTGAGAAATTCCCAACAGTTTCCCATCGAGCACCAACCATGTTGGCTGCAGATCCACTGGATGCCTTCCATCGGGTTCAAGACCCATCTGTATTCTGACTTTGCTAAATGCTTGTGTTTTGCCATCATGAATGGTTATTGCATTTTACTGAACTCTTTTCTTGGTATCTATTAGAATAATAATGTTGTTTTCTCCATGCCCCTGCAGAGGTATACCTCATGCTTGCTGCTCACTGTCCCTCTTGACCAAGGTACTACCCAGACCCATCTCACCATTGCCTCCACATTAGAAATCTCAAGTTAAGCCTCAAATGTGGGAGAGGAAAGGCCTGGCTTTTCACAGTCTCCCTTAAAATGCTTCCACACAGAGCTGGTAGTGACAGACAAGTTTTTCTTGGGGCTTAATAGGGGTTTTTAGTCTGATAACATATCAGGTAGCTCTTGGGGGTGTGGTCTGAGCACTGGGCAGGGCCTAAGTTGCAGCTTCCTACAGTAGAATTTACCCTCTCACCCCTGTCTCTGAATGGGTAAGAAAATACACATGGGGATGGAGGAGACCTGTGCTGGCCACAGCTGCTATAGCTCTGGCTCTTGGCCTTGTAGCTCCAGGGTTCAAATTTCTGATGCCTAAATCAGCTCCTCCGTTCCTCTCTCACTTATTATTTCTCCATTTCTTCCTCTCCCTCCTGAAACCCCGGGGCTAGAGCCAATTCCAGTGGCATTTAAGCCCAGCATTGTGACAGTTGGTGAAGGAGAATGTAGCACAGTTGTAATCTTGCCAACAATTCTATTTACCTTTTAAAGTAGCACCTGTACTCTGACAACAAAAGGCAAAAACAGAAGTTACCTCCCAGCATCCCTCAGGGTTCAAATAAGCTTTTTCTCTGGGTGTCTGATGACTGAGAGTCACCGCAGCTGGTGATAGCGGTGGATAGCTCAGGCCATAGCTCTAATTATCCCCCGCCTCCACTGTGAGTAGATAGGACCTTTGCCACAATCTCTGAAACTTGCAAACTATCAGCGGCCATGTTCTCCTGAGGCCACCATGCAGCACCATTGCGGAACAAATGGCTTCAGTGTGGGACTTGAGGCTGGGGCATCCCAAGGGCTGGCTCAGACCACTGGGAAGACAGAAGTGGCAGGCCTCATCCTGCCCTCTCCTTCCATACATGGTCAGAGTTGCCTCCTTGCTGTGGCCACGTTAACTTTGTTAAACACTTCCTGTAGAAATCGGTGGGCACTGGTGTATCAGGGTGCTCGCCTCCTGACCCAAACACTTGGTCCCTTCCCCCACCCATAGAAAAGCAAAAAACAACACTCCACAGAACCATCCCCTGCTAGAGACCAGAGGCTGATGGCCGCATAGCCAGTACCACTGAGATGCCCACCCTGCCTGCTGGGCACTGGCAACAGAAAGGCTGGCCCTGGGGCCTCCCAAAGGAGAAGCAAAGCTCAGAAGGGAGAGAGGCTCTTCTCCAGACCTGCAAACCCAAAAAAAGTTCAAGTACAGGTGTGTAGCTGAAAATACAATTATTATCACTTTACCAGCTGCCCAGGATTGAACAGGTTGGAAGCCATCATCTGTCAGGGCTACCCAACAATCCCACAGCATAGAGCTGTGATAGCCCTGCAATGGCCCTCTGCCATGCCCAGCCCTGAAGGTTCCCTGAACCTTGGGACACCACAGACCTGGAAGGCATGGCTAGTGAATTGCAGCTGGGACTCTGGAACCTAAGGTGTACATTTTCAATAGTGCTATCCACCCAGAAAAATGTGATCTCCTACTCCCTGATACAGCCCTTCCCATGTGCACGTGCGTGTGTGTACACACACACACACACAAACTGAAGTCACTCACCAATCTGCCGCACTAGCTAGGCCCCAAGCCCTGGCCTGGGTCCACTTTGGAGCAAGTGGCACTCACAGACTCTGGGAGCAGCACCATGTATACTCATCTCCAGGAGCCCCAAGACCTGAGCAGTGCCCAGGAGGGACATGGGCCAGCACACACTCACAGGAAAGACGGCCAAGGATCCCACAAAACACCCATCTGGCCCTGGGAAGGGCTGGCGGCAGGTCCTCTCAATGGGATGCCTCCCAAGTCCTCTCCCTGACTTGTACTCAGTACCCAAAGTGAACACAGCACCATTATGTTCGTTGCTAATCGGCATATGTCGTGCAAACCAGAGCAGAGAATGCCCGGCATTCACACTGGTGGAGCGGAGAAGAGGATGGTGCCACTTTCACGTGGGTTAATATGGGGCACTGTGGGGGTATTGTGTTCCCCAAAAAATTGTGTATGCTAATAAACTTATCTGGGGTCAGAGAACAGGACAGCCACAATATTAAACATAGAGGTTAGGCAGTGGTAGTATACGCCTTTAATCCTAGCATTCCAGAGGCAGAAATTCATGTGTTCAAGGATACACCCAAGCATGGTGACCCACGCCTTTAATCCCAGAAAGCATGCCTTTAATCCCAGGGAGTGGTGGTAGAAAGCAGAGAGGCGTGAGGACCAGAAACTAGAGGCATTTGCCCTGGAGAGGCCTTTGGCCTGGAGAAGCCTTTGGCCTGGAGAAGCATGTGGCTGGTTAAGCTTTCAGGCTTCTAGCAGCAGTTCAGCTGAGACCCATTCTGGATGATGGCTCGGGGCATCCAGTCTGAGGAAACAAGACCAGCTGAGGATCCAGCGAGGTGAGATAGCTGTGGCTTATTCTGTCTCTCTGACCTTCCAGTGTTCACCCCAATACCTGGCCCGGGTTTGATTTTATTAATAAGAACTTTTAAGATTCATGCTACAGGGCACAGCTGCTGCCTTCAGCCCAGAGTGCCCAGAGCTGAGGACCCCACATTTCTGCCACACTGGAAGGGAGGAGGTAACTGTATGTGGAGCTGTGGAAAGACCAAAGCAAACGGGCACAGACCATCCCTGTCATGTCATAGTGCTGGTCTCCTGGCCTTGGCTGTATGCTGGGTCAATTGTGTGCTCTGCACTGGGGAGGTGTGTATGTTCTGAACGTCCTCTGTCTGGCACAGCCCGACAGCAGAGCAGCTGGCCGTGTATTCCTGCACACTCCAGGCTCCCGCTTCGCTGCAACCACAGGGTGTGGCCAAGGCCTGCTCAGCACTCTAGAAGCAGAGTCTCCTTCACACTAGGCATTTGTAAGCAACGCTCTGCCAACAGGGTCAGGAGAGGGCATTCGACACTCCCCTTCCCTTTCTGGGGCTGGCAAATGTGAGTCTTTTCCCACCTGCTTCTGTTGCAAGGGGATTACATCCAAAATGCAGCCGTAGAAGGAGCCAAATAACAGTACTACCCTTCCTCCCTGAAGTGGTCTTCCCTGTCCCTGCTCCCTGGGGTCCCTTCCTAAAACACCTACAAGCCTTGTCTCAAATCCTAATGAGGAGGAGAGGAACTTTGGTGGGATGCAGGCTGACAGCTTTTACCTGGGGTCGGGGGCTGGAGGTAGGAGCCCCCAGAATGTGATTCTGGGAGCTTAAGAGGAAATCTGGAGCACAGAGTGGTAGTCTGGAACCCAGGAGGGAGTCTGAAACCCAGCATGGGAGTCTGGAACCCAGGAAGGGAGTCTGAAACCCAGCAAGGGAGTCTGGAACCTAGGATGGGAGTCTAGAACCCATGACAGGGAGTCTGGAACCCAAGATGGGAGTCTGGGATCCAGGATGGGAGTCTGGAACTCAAGATGGGAGTCTGCAACCCAGGATGGGAGTCTTGACTCAGCAGATTTTGGCACACTCTGTGAGAGGGATTCCAAAAGAATATTTGTCATACTTGCTTGGGTAAGCCCCTGCTCCTGCTGTGCCTGGGGTGGTCCTGTCGCTGGCATCCAACATCCACCTGAGGCGGAAGGGAGGTGATGGAGGAAGGGGCCGCAGCCTCTGCTGGATCCCAGGGCTCCATAGCTGAGTGAGCACAGGAGTTACGTCACTGCAGTATGCCTCAAGTCTCACCAGTCACTAGATCAAAGCTCGTCACAGATCCAGAGCCCATGTGATGCAGGGAGAGCCAATCTCTGAAGAATTACAGCCCCACATGGACTAGTCACAAGTACACCCTGATCTCCTCCCCTCCCCAGGCCTGCGGCTACCCACCACAGAGACTGTGTCAGGGGAGAGAAGCATGGCTCTTCTGAGGATTCCTGGGGAGGGTGATGTTGAGCTCTTCTAGGCAGTGGGTGAAGCAAGTGTTGTACAGCTGTTTCCTTTAGATTTGATTGTCATAACCAACGGCATCTTGCAGTAGAGCAGCGGTGATGACCCACTCGCGACCTCATGAGTCCGTGCCCATTAACGTCCTCTTGTGGAAGGAGGGAAGAGGGTCACAAAACTCAAAAGGCCTTCCTGAGATCCACAGGTAGTCTTTAAACTCTCCAAGATTCCGATTGCCGCTATGTAAGAACCAATACATTGGCTGGGAAACAGATAGAGGTATAGCTGCCTGTGAGTCCCCCAGGGAACTTCCCAGAGGTGAGTCCCCCATGCTCTATAAGTAACCCTAATAAACTCACAGGATCACCAACCTGGACACAGATGGAACCCTTCCCTTGTTCTGTCACTGGCCTGTCTACCTTGGGTGAATAGATTTTTTTTAACATCCCTCCAGAGGAAAAAAAAACACACAGCCTTCCAGGTACAGAGCTGGGAGAGAGGCCCTGGATCTGGGCCTCCATACTGAGCTCCTTCTCTGCACAGTCAGAAGCAGCACATAGGTTCCCACAACTACACCCCACACCTTGGCTGAGCCACCAGAGAGAATCTCCTTTTTCCAGAACAAGGCCCAGCAAGGAGCTTCAGAGGCTCAGAGGCTCAGGGGGCAACCACACCAACACCTCCCAGTCCACCTGGAAGACCTGGAACCAGCCAATCACCGTAGGGTCAGGAGCAGGAGAAACTCTCTATGCTCAAGTGGCAGCTGCCATAAATGATACAAGTCTTCACCGCTCAGAACAGTAAAGCCCCGACAGTCTGTTCCACCATTCAGCTAGCAACCGCCTCCATTTCAAGCTCCAGTGGCAAAGAGGAAGGACAACAACATGTCAGCATATGTGAGGGGCATCAGTTATCCCCCCTTCCCCTGGCCTTGCCCAAGGTTGTGAAGAGTCCCAGCTCCATCCAGGGTGGACTCACAGAGATCTAAGCAGACTTCAGATCCTATGTTTGTAGTGGGTGGTTGTTTGTGCCATGCCCTGAAGCACCGACCCTAGTGAGGCAGCAGGTAGCTGCAGGTCCGCCCTGGGCCTGCCAGGGACCCTTAATACCTGGGATACACATATGTGTGCTCTTTTCTCTTCTCTTCACTACCTTGTGGTCTTAGATGCTGGTGTGGATCAAGGCAGAGCTCTCCTGAGAACTGCATTGGATGGTGCCCCAACCCTCCAGGATTCTGTGATCAACTCCTTTATTCTGGTTGTGAGTTAACCCCTGAATAAATTCCTTTGACCACCAAATAGACTCCATGGGATTTATCCCATTATATGTTGTCTGGCATCTTATAGGAAGCATGTAGAATGGAGCTTTGCCAGTCACACCTGTGGGCCATAGGTGGGGCAGAAATCCTGTAATTCAGATGCCTGCCTTCAAGAGCAGTTCACAGAACAAATCTATTACCTCTCTGAACCAAGTCCACAACCTCCTGCCATAATACATATGGAGCAGATCGCAGATGCAAACAGGACCCAGTGCAGAGGAGCAGCATGTGTGCGTATTAATCTGACACCAAGGGACCCAAGGCGGAACTTGGGCATACCAAAGCTAGAAGGCACCAAGGGCATAGGTGACAGGGGAATCCATACAAGAGCATGCACCATGAGCCCGGCTCACCTGAGACACCTGGCAGCCCAAACAGCAGCAGCAGGCAGAGTCTGGTCTGGGGCTTTATGTGTTGAATCTAAGGAAGAATTGCTTTGTTCTTTCAAAGCTTTTATGGCCCACTTGCCGTGACTGTGAGGACGGAGCATGCAGGCGATGCAAGGCAGGCAGTTTCTATGCCTTTATACTCAGGAGCACACCTAAAGGATTTCTGAGAATTTGCTTAAGCCCATGGCAGGGGCAGGAAGAGTCACACCTCCCACGACCTCCTAAAGAGCCTGGTGCCCCTTCTCCAGCTGTGAGACCCACTCTGTGGGACTTCCCTCAATGTCAAGGCTTTTGTACATGTACATTTCAAAGGCTTTTTTCCGCCTCCTGGACAACAGTTAAGTAGCAGGAGTTGTTAGGGATGCGCCATAGCTACCATTTCCAGACACCTGGCTCTGGGCACCTTCCTTATCCAAGCCTCACAGGCTGAGCTAGGGAAAAGGTCAAGATTTTGGAAAGGCAGGACGCAACAAGGAAAAAGGATGTGCCCAAAGCGCACTACCCACTGGAAATAAGGTAGGCTGTGCATAGATTTTAGACTGTAGGGCCAGACTTTGAGCCATGAGCACTGCGGTGGCTTGAAGGAGTTCCCCAAAGACCCAGTTTGAAAGTCTGGAAAGCGGTAGGACCTTTAAGAGGTAGGTCCTGTGGAGGATGTGAGGTTAGAGGGTGTGCCTTGAAGGGGACACTGGGACTGCAGAGCCTTCCTGACCACCATTAGATGAGCAGCCTCCCGTGACTTGACATGCAGTGCCATCTCATCTATGATGTGCAGTGTCATCTCATCTATGATGTGCAGTGCCATCTCATCTATGCTGTGCAGTGCCATCTCATCTATGATGTGCAGTGCCATCTCATCTATGCTGTGCAGTGCCATCTCATCTATGATGTGCAGTGCCATCTCATCTATGATGTGCAGTGCCATCTCATCTATGCTGTGCAGTGCCATCTCATCTATGATATGCAGTGCCATCTCAGTGCCATCTCATCTATGATGTGCAGTGCCATCTCATCTATGACGTGCAGTGTCATCTCATCTATGCTGTGCAGTGCCATCTCAATGCCATCTCATCTATGATACACAGTGCCATCTCAGTGCCATCTCATCTATACTGTGCAGTGCCATCTCATCTATGATGTGCAGTGTCATCTCATCTATGGTGTGCAGTGCCATCTCATCTATGCTGTGCAGTGCCATCTCATCTATGATATGCAGTGTCATCTCATCTATGGTGTGCAGTGCCATCTCATCTATGCTGTGCAGTGCCATCTCATCTATGATACACAGTGCCATCTCAGTGTCATCTCATCTATGACGTGCAGTGTCATCTCAATGCCATCTCATCTATGATACACAGTGCCATCTCAGTGCCATCTCATCTATGCTGTGCAGTGCCATCTCATCTATGCTGTGCAGTGCCATCTCATCTATGATGTGCAGTGTCATCTCATCTATGCCTTGCAGTGCCATCTCATCTATGCTGTGCAGTGCCATCTCAGTGCCATCTCATCTATGCTGTGCAGTGCCATCTCAGTGCCATCTCATCTATGATGTGCAGTGCCATCTCATCTATGATGTGCAGTGCCATCTCATCTATGCCTTGCAGTGCCATAAACGGCCCAGTGATCCTGGAAGTTGGTCATGGCCTTTACCATCATGACAAAATAAACCTTTCTTCTTTGTAAGCTGAATATCATAGGAACAGAAAAGTCACCCAAACACCCACATGAAATGACAAGTTGTAGACAATGCTGGTAAGCGTAGACAGACAGACAGACAAGGACAGCACTAGTGCCCAGGTAGACCAGGGTCAACAATACTTTGAAAATTAATTTGAAATGACATTGTTCCCTGTCAAATTCCAGTATATAGGTGGGGCTGAAATTTCTCCTCAGGGTCTTTTAACCTGATGAGGAAATTGGGGTTTGAGACCCACAGTTCTCATGGGGAGAAGGCTAATTGTTAGGATGAAGGCACACAAACTTTGGTGTGACAGGAGTCAAAACCAGGACACCAGTGCTAAGCTCCTGCTGACAACGTTCTCAAGTTCAAACAAAGGGTTTAAGATGTCAGAAAGAAAGAAACAGGAAGCTTCGTCAGGCAGGCACATGACACACTTGAGCCAGCATTAACTAAAGCTGAGACTGGAGGCAATTTACATGCCCAGATTCTGCCACTGGTTCTGCTGCCATGTGGACCATGACAGGGCTTTGCCACAATCTCTCTTTCCCTCTTTGGTTCCACTGCCGTCACCAGGAGTTCTGGCAAAGCTGACTGGCATCCAGTACCCTCTAGTGCTGGGGGAGAAAGGTTGTGTTTTAATTCACTCACATCACTTCTCCAATGCTGCTGATGTTCTGCACACAAGGCACCAAAGTACAACTTGGTATGTGCTCCGCGCATCACTAGAGGGCATTTGTCATGGATACTGGGACAGCCCACTTCACACCTGCTCCAGCCTCTCTGAGGCCATCTGTGAGGACTCTGAGAAGAGTCTAGAGTCCTTTGGTAGTGAACTAACTTCTCTGCCTACCAAGAACCAAATGACTCTTGTGGAAAGAGCTCGCTGCCCACTTTCCAGACAAGAGTCCAACTTTCACAGTCATTGAAAGGCTCCTGGAGAGACAGCAAGAGTGCCAGTGGTCAGTCCTAGAACAGTTGGCTAAGAGGCAGGGATAGAAGAATCCCAAGGCTTGCTGGCCAGCCAGCATAGTGAATCAGTGAGCTCCAGATTTCATGAGAGACCCTGTTTCCAAAAATAAGGTAAAGATGGACTTAGGGAGACACTGATATCAACCTCTGACCTACACACACACACACACACACACACACACACACACACACACACACACATATGCACGCGCACACACACACAACCACACACACATAACCACACACATAGCCACATATATACATATATACACATACACACGTATAACCACATATACATACAGACATACATAATCACACTCACATAACCACATACACACACATATAACCACATATACACACATACACACATATACACACACACACACACACACACACACACACACACACACACACACCCCTATCCTATAGCCCAACAGTTCTACTCTGAGGAATTGCCCCAGAAAACTAAAGTGTCCACAGACTTGTACAAGAATGGTCATCCTGGAAGGTCATGCATGGACTAACCAACTCCCTAAACCATACAAATAACTCCACAGTCTTAAGAAGTCTTTACAGATCTACACTTAAAGACAGAAAACACCAAAACTGCCAAGCAAATGTGCGTGGAAAAGAAAAGGAACAGATCCCAGTCTGCATTGCTCCTGCTGTTCACCCACTCCAGCCTCAGGCCCTTATGGGAAGCAGAGGCAGGCCTGGAGAACTCACAAACACAGACCGGGAAGGAAGGCGTGCACAGCCCAGGCGAGGGAGAGCCACCAGCTAGAGGACACTGGGCAGGGAGAGCCACCAGCTAGAGGACACTGGGCAGTGAGAGCCACCAGCTAGAGGACACTGGGCAGGGAGAGCCACCAGCTAGAGGACACTGGGCAGTGATAGCCACCAGCTAGAGGACACTGGGCAGTGATAGCCACCAGCTAGAGGACACTGGGCAGTTGCTGGCCAGGTCATAGCAGGGATCTCAAAGAACCCAGAAAGCCACCTCCTGGGAAAAGAGCAGACATGTGACTTAAAGAGAGGTTAAGGGTAGGGTCGGGGATGTAGTTCCACAACTATTCTTATTGACTATTTCAAGCCCTAGGTTCAATACCCAGAACCACCCAAAAAAATCTAAGGTCTGGGATGGTATCTCAGTGCTATAGCTCTTGCCTAACAAGGCAAGGACATCTGGGCATAGTGTACACACTTGGAATCCTAGCCTGAGATGGCTGAGGTCACAGAACAGGCCAACTCCAAACCAGTCTGGGCTACACAGAGGGAAGAAGAGGAGGGGGAGGGTGATGATCGAGGAAAGGAGGGAGAAAAGGAGAAAGAGAATGCTGTCATTGGAATGCCTGGATTCCACCAACCTGACTCAGTGTGACTCAGAGCAATCCTGTACAGGAAAGCCTGTACAGTTCTCTCCATGGAGAGAACTGGAGAGACTGAGAAACGAGACTTCACATGAGGAAAACTGAACAAGGAACACACACTTGTCTCTAAAACAACCGGAGGTAGGAAAGTTGTCCACAGAGCAAAAGGCACCTTCCAAGACAGTCTGAGGGCATGAAAACAACAACACCAACACCAACACACACACACACACACACACACACACACACACACACACACCGTTCAAAAGCTAAAATGAGAAGGAGGGTCACACACTATAATCCCAGCACTCTGGAGGTGGAGGCAGGATGATCAGTAGTTCAAGGCCAGCCTCAGCTACACAGTGAGTTCAAAGCCAACTTGGACTACAGGATATACTGTCATGAGGAGGTAAAACAAGAAAAACGACAGAGCCAAAACTGAGAAGAAGGAGGAGGAGGAGGAGGAGGAGGAGGAGGAGGAGGAGGAGGAGGAGAAGAAATGAAAGAATTATTAAATAACTAGAAGAAAAAATACCTTTTTTTTTTGAGACAGGGTTTCTCTGTGTAGGTCTGGCTGTCCTAGAACTCACTCCATAGACCAGGCTGGCCCCAGACTCACAGAGATCCAACTGCCTCTATCTCCCAAGTACAGGGATAAGAAAAAATATTTTTAAAATGAGAAATCCATATTAAGATGCTCAAGGGAGAATAGACTCAAATGAAAATTTAATAAGAGATACTGATGATCAGTAAGGCAGGAAATCCAAGAAAATAAAATGACACAAAGAAAACATTAAAAGGGCCTGGCGTGGTGGCGTACGCTTTTAATTCCAGCACCCAGGCGGCAGAGGCAGGTGGATCTCAAAGTTTGAGGCCAGCCTGGTCTACAGAGCACATGTATTTAATCTTCAGCCACTTCAGCCACTGAATAGACTATGCAGAATCCATAATAAGTTCAAGGCCAGTGTGGGCTACACAGTGAATTCCAAGTCAGTCTGGGCTACAGTGTAAGGAAAGGAGGAGAGAAGAGGAGGGGAAGAGAGGAAGGGGAGAAGGGGGGGGGAGGGGGGAGGAGGGGAGGAGGGGAGGGAGGGGAGGAGGAGAGGAGAGGAGAGGAGAGGCAAAGGCAGATATACAAATGGCTAGAGACCATTTAAAACTATAACCAGGAGAACTGGAGAATGTCTCAGCTGTTAGGAGCACTGGCTGCTCTTCCAGGGACATGTGTTTCTACAGCACCCACATGAAGGTTCAAACCTTCTGTAACTCCTGTTCCAGGGGATCCAACGCCCTCTTCTGGCCTTCTTGGACACTGTACACACACACTGCACTGGCACATATACAGTCAAAAATGCTCATACACATAAAAAATTAAATAGTAAATAAAGTTTAAAGCTGTAACAAGGAAGCTTCCCATATAGATTAAAAAACAAAAAAAACTTGAATTTCAAAGGACTCACCAGGCCCCTAGAAAACTAAATCCAGTATTGACTTCAGCACATATCTAGTAAAACTACGAGACATCAAAGCTAAAGACAAACCTCCACGGCGTTCAGGCACAAAGATCAATTAAGTTCCAGAAGCAAGAGCAAGCAGGCATCAGGCTCCGGACACAGAGCTAGGTGCAGTCAGCGCACACATGTCATCCCAGCTCTGCAGGAGGCCCAAGGCCAGCCTGGGCTGCAGAGGGAGAGCCTCTCCCCTGACCCAGGCTTGTGGAAAGCTTGCAGGGGCCTCCCTGTCTCTGAAAGCTGAAGCTAGAGACATTTATAGAGCTAAGTAAAGGCTGTTCTCCCTGGAAGTTAGCCTTGGCATAAAGTAACTACCAGAGTGCTGTAGGATGGTCTGTATATCAAATTACTCTGATTGGTCAGTAAATAAAACACTGATTGGCCAGTGGCTAGGCAGGAAGTATAGGCAGGACTAACAGAGAGGAGAAAAGAACAGGAAGGTGGAAGGAGACACAGCCAGCTGCGGCTATGACAAGCAGCATGTAAAGATGCCGGTAAGCCACGAGCCACGTGGCAAGGTATAGATTTATGGAAATGGATTAATTTAAGCTATAAGAACAGTTAGTAAGAAGCCTGCCATGGCCATACAGTTTGTAAGCAATATAAGTCTCTGTGTTTACTTGGTTGGGTCTGAGCGGCTGTGGGACTGGCAGGTGAGAGAGATTTGTCCTGACTGTGGGCCAGGCAGGAAAACTCTAGCTACACCAGAGTCCTCTGCTGATTGAAATAAGTTCATCACCAAGGTGTGGGAACCACCTGTCCTCACCACAAAATTCCACTTGGTGTAAATGGGAAGAAGGGACTTGCAGCCTTGGGAGCGCCCCACCAGAGCCCACAAGATGCAAGTGTGCAGTTTTGGAGTCAGAAGCAGGAAATGACCGCACAGGCTCCGCATGCCATTTTCCAATGTCGCGCAAGGGAAAACTGCTACCTTACAGAGCACCTCACACAGGGTACGGACATTGGTCCTGGGAACTGCAAGATGTCCAACACGTTGGGCCCAATGTCCCTGCTGAGGTGTTCTTGTCCCAGATCACATCCTCCTTCTGATCATGACACATCAGATAAACTCAAGTGACAAACATCTCCAAATACCACCAGTGGCCTCCCAAGCCTCCAGGCCATGGAAAACAGGAAGGCTGAGCCATACCACTGGTACAACCTGAGGACCAGGATGGGACTCTGAGACAGAGAATAAGGATAGGTTGATAGTCCATTTTTCACTTTTTTGTAAAACAGAGCCTCACTGTGTAGCCCTGACTGGAAGGTTCATTAGGTAGACCAGGCTGACCTCAGACTCACAGAAATCCCTCTACCTCTGCCTCCTGAGTGCTAGGATTAAAGGGGAAGGTGTAAAGGGAGAGAAAGTAGGGAGAGGAAATGGTAACAGGATAAGGGTGACGTGAAATCAGGGGGAGGGGGAGAGGAAAAAGGGGGGAGGGGGAAAAACTGGGGAGGAAGGCACCAGCAAAAGGAAGAGGGGACAGAGGAGGGAAGTTGGGGAGGGGATAAATGAAAATAAAACATGGTATCTGTGTCCGGAAATGACATAGTGAAACCCATTTCTTTGTATGCTAACCAAAACTTAATTATAATTTTAACATATGTATGAAGGCACCCTGGTATAACTCATTACTTTTATGCTCATCTAAAACATTTAATTGAACAATAAATAATTAGGACCAGCAAGATGACTCAGTGGGTGAAGGCATCTGCTGCCAATCTGATGCCCGGAGTTCAATGACGGGAACCCATGTGATGGAAGGAGAGAACTGACTCCTGCAAATTGTCCTTCCACCTACACACATGCACACATGCATACACACACACACACACACACAGACACACACACACACACACACCAATGTTTTTTTAAAAAATAAACTAAAACAGAATTGGACAAAAATAAAACTTTGCCCCTTAATCCCAGCACTCAGGAGGCAGAGGCAGGCAAATCTCCATGAGTTCGAGGCCAGCCTGGTCTACAGAGTGAAATCCAAGACAGGCTCCAAAGATACACAGAGAAATCCTGTCTCGAAAAACCAAAATAAAATAAAATAAAACTTTGCTTTTTAGAAAAAGAATATCAAACCAGGCATAGTGGCACATGCCTTTAATCCCAGCACTCAGGATGCAGAGGAAGGTGGATCTCTGTGAGTTTGAGGCCAGCCTGGTTTATAGAATGAGTTCCAGGACAGCTAGGGCGGAAGAGGAGGAGGAGAAAAGAGAAGGAGTATCAGGAACGAACTTTTTTATGAGGGCCCCAGACTGGCAGGTGAACAGATGAAAGAGAGATGTAACCAGACAACAGAACGCTACTCAGCAATGACGAAAGAATTATTGACGAGGATGAAAGTGGGTCAACCCAGACACACAGCTCTCATGAAAGGGCCCAGACACAAAGGCACAGCCCAGTGGGCCTGTTCCTGTGAAGTGCAGGGACTGAGCTAATGTGCCAAGGAAACAGAGCTACCTCTTCCTGTCGGGGCAGCAGGGCTGGGGAGGGCTCTTGGCATGGGGGAATTCTCCTGTGTGTGCCAGGGCTGGATATGTGTCCTCATATCTGTGCAACCCCAGGAGATGCCACTGTGTAAATTTATTCCCCCCTAAAAAAATCTAAACATAAAGCTTAGCTTAGTAAAGCACTATAAACAAATGCCTTAATTTTCATCTACTTTGCCCACTACACTCCAGGCTCCTCTAACAGTTGGAAGATATGGAGGATCTGTACTCCACCTGCAGCCTTCCTTAACTGCACCCAGGAGGTAGGGAAGAGAGTCAAGGATGGATCTTCTCAAAAAAGCTTAAAATCTACTGGGAGAAGCAGATGGGGGCCCCCCAAAGACGTCAAGAGGAAGAAAGACACCAGCGTAGAGATGGCAGCAAGCGCAGGAGTGGATGCTTGCTGTCAGTAACCACCACAGACATGCCAATCAAAACCACAGTGAGACGCCACCTTGCAGCCGCAGGAAGGCGAGTGCCCACAGCATGAACAGAAAGCAAGTGCTGCACAGAAATTGCGACCTTTTATACCACTGGTGGGAATGGAAACTGAGGCTGGCACCATGGAAACAACATGGCAGCACCTCAAACAGAATGTCGTATGATCCGGAGCTCCGCTCTGGGTGAAGGCAGTGCTTTGGGGTTTTTTTGTTTGTTTGTTTGTTTGTTTGTTTTTGGGTTTGTTTGGTTTTGTGTTTTGTTTTGTTTTTTTGGAAAGGGTCTCACCCAGGGGGTGGGGATGCCCAACTTTAATTCTAGTATTTAGGAGGCAGAGGCAAGTGGATCTCTGAATTCCAGGCCAGCCTGGTCTATAAAGTAAGTTCCAGGACAGCCAGGGGTACACAGAGAGAACTTGTCTTGAAAAACAAAACCAAACCAAAACAAAAACCAAACAAACAAACAGAAAGAAGGTCTCAGGGATAAGCACAGCACACAGCTTTAATCCCAGCACTTGGGAAGCAGAGGCAGGTAGATCTCTGTGAGCTTGAGGTCAACCAGGGCTATATAGTGATACCCTATTTCAAAATAAATAAATAAAGAGTGGCTCGGGCATCCACACAGCTATGTTCATAGTGGACTCTGGATATAGACAGTATAAAAGCAACCTCAGTTATTCCCACAGCCATGTCCACAGAGGCACTTGTACACAAGGTAAAAATGTGGACAACACACACATACACTGAAGGACAAATGCAAACAGTTAATGGTCCTCCCCAGCCTTAAGAAGGAAGGAAAGAAGGTGAGACGGTTTATCAGTTAAGAGCACATGTTGCTCTTCCAAAGGATGCTAGTTCAAATCCCAGCACCCATGTCAGGCAGCTCACCGCTGCCTGCAACTCCAGCTCCAGGGGACCGGATGCCATCCCCCTTCTGGCCTGTTGACACCAGAGACACACACACATGAATTTTTAAAAAAAAAAAAAAAAAAAACGAATTAAAAAGAAGAGGACAGAAGGGGATGTCAGCACACTTAGCAACACAGACAAACGTCACCATGAAGCATGGGTGAGACTTGAAGAAATGATGCTTGGTGAGATAAGCCAGTCACAACTGGAGAGCCACACTGTGATTTCACTTCTGATGTCCCCAGAACAGTCAGAAGAACAGTCAGATGGGAAACGGGGACATAGGAGTTCGATGGAGAGTTGGCATCTAAAGGGGATGAAGTTTCAGAGTTTTTAAAAAGCTTTTTATTACTTCTGAATTTATATGTCCCTGTGTCTACATGTGCAGGTTTCTACAGAAGCCACAAGAGTGTGTCAGATCTCCTGGAGTTACAGGCACTCATGAGATGCCCAACATGGGTGCCGGGAACTGTACTCAGGTCCTCTTGAGAGAAAAGAGGCTTATTTTGTCAGAGGAAGCCAGCCTGCCAAGGGTCAGTATCCCACAAGTCTTCCCCATCTTTAATCTCTCCCACCTGTTAAAGTTGCTGTTTACACAAAGGTCCCTGTGGACAGTCAGCACCTGCCTTAGAGTAAAGACCCAGGGTTCCTCCCACCCTGCTGTGCTTACTAGCCCTATTTGGATCATGGTACACCCTTTTATCAAAAAGAAATAGTTTTTTTATAAAAAAAAAAAAACCCTTTGTGTGACACCAAGATTATTCTTTGTTTCTAAGACTTGGAAGAGCAGAAAGTGCTGTTGAGCTGTTCCTCAAGCCCCTAAAGTTTCAGTTTTGCAAGATGAAAATAGAGCTGGAGGTAGGTGACGGCCATGATGGTTTTGCAAAAGTATACATGTACTTAATGCCACAGAACCATGCACTGCTCAAGACAAGAGGTTCAGATGTCCAATTTTATAATGTGTATATTTTGCCACAGTTAAAACACACACAGCCTACAAAGTCACTTCCATCCCTCTTTAAGCTTGTCATGTAATGGAATCCCTAGGGACAGTGGGAGACAGCAGCTTTCTCTGGTACCTCCAGAAAGGCTTCCACTGACCTTTCCCCTGGGTAGCCCTACCTGGCCT
>CABHPH010150424.1:7351-30506 GCA_902168325.1 Peromyscus nudipes
CTCTCTCTCTCTCTCTCTCTCTCTCTCTCTCTCTCTCTCTCTCTCTCTCTCTGTGTGTGTGTGTGTGTGTGTGTGTGTGTGTGTGTGTGTGTGTGTGAGAGAGAGAGAGAGAGAGAGAGAGAGACTAAACATAATGAACTTGTATTTACTAGGAACAATTTTTCTGCATTCTTGTGTTTTCTCTTCTCAAAGCTTTTAGCCTACTGCTAACATTTTCTGCACTGATTCTTCTTGGACTGAATTATTTTATTTGTGAACTTTGGACCATTCTAACATTACAGCAGGGGCAGTTATATTTGACATCCCAGTTCTGATCCAAGGGCACTTCAATATTCTGAAGAACTTGTAAAAAAAAAATCTAGAACAGAATCAATAATTTTATTTGTCAGTCCATTGAAGTGGATTTATATCCATGTTTAATGCCTTGAGGTTTCACAGTCTACATTTGCTGACCGACCCAAATTACTTGCTTAACTAGAATGTGCTGCTTCAGAATGACAATACATTAAGGTACATACTGCATTATGAAATAACTTTGGATAAAAATCAAACCAGCTATAGCCATGAGCAGACCACATTTCCCACTGCCTGAAAATGCAGTCAATTCACAACCTGGACACCAGAGCAAAGTGGGAAGCTGCCCCTTGGTTTGTGTGGTGATATATTGTGTACCCTAATAAACTTATCTAGGGGTCAGAGGACAGAGTCAGACACTAGATTAGACATAGAGGCCAGACAGTGGTGACACACACCCTTAATCCTATCACTTGGGAGGCAGAGATCCATCTGGATCTCTGTGAGTTCAAGGTAACACTGGGAACAGAGTCAGGCAGTGGTGGCACACGCCTTTAATCCCAGCACTTGAGACCTCATGCCTTTACTTAGAAAGCACACACGCCTTTAACCCCAGGAAGTGACATGGCTGGGTGGAGAATGGTATATAAGGCCTGAGGAGACAGGAGCTCAGCAGCAATTCAACTGAGACCCTCAGGGGTGAGGACTCAGAGGCTGTCATTCTAAGGATTCGTGGAAATAGGATCGGTGAAGTGAGGTTGGCTGTGGCTTCTTCTGTTTCTCTGATCTTTCAGATTTCACCCCAATATCTGGCTCCAGGCTTATTTTTATTAATAAGACCATTTAGCAATTCATGTTACAGGTTTTCATCACACACAGCCCATTCCTAAATCACTGACTCTGTGGGCGTGTCTGGGAGTGAAGCTTTCCCTCAGATCATGCCTGGCAGCTCAGTGGCCTCTGCCCTCATTAATGATTTCCTTGTCAAAAGGTAAGCATCCATTCCAAATATTTCTACCGCTGCCTTTCTTAAACCCTGACAGGCAACATATTAATTCTGCCACCCCTCTTTCTTCTTACTTCTGTCTCAGAATTATCAGTAGTGATACACCCCATCACACACACACAAGGGGGGGTGTGACGTCTGGGGTTAGGAAGATAGCTGAGTGTCAAAGTGCTTGCTATGCAAGCACAAGGACACCGGTTCAAATCCTCAGAACCCACATGAAAAACATGTGGCCTGGCAACAGATACCTGTAACCCTGGCCTTGAGAACAGAGACAGAAGGGTATCTGAAGCTCACTGATCAAACAGCCTAGCCTAGCCAAATCTATAAGCTTCAGGTTCCGTGAGAAACCCTGTCTCAAAAACTAAAGGTGGAAAGTGATCCAGGAAAGACACCTAATGTGTGTTGTTAGTTGGTTTTTTCTCTTGGGGTCCCGCCACCCAGCTCTCAAATGAATCACACATGGAAGCTTATTCTTAATTATAAATGCCTGGCCTTAGCTTGGCTTGTTTCTTGCCAGCTTTTCTTAACTTAAATTAGCCCATCCACCTTTTGACTTTGGGCTTTTACCTTTTTCTTACTCTGTATACCTTTCATTATTTCTACTCTGTGTCTGGCCATGTAGCTGGGTGGCTGGCCCCTAAAGTCCTCCTCCTTCTCTGGTTCCTTTCTCTCCCAGATTTCTCCTATGTATTTTCTCTGCCTGTCATCCCTACCTATCCTTTCTCCTGCCTTGCTATTGGCCATTAAGTTCTTTATTAGACCATCAGGTGTTTTAGACAGGCAAAGTAACACAGCTTCACAGAGTTAAACAAATGCAACATAAACAAAAAGTAACACACCTTAAATAATATTCTACAACAAATGTGGTCCATGTTAGACCCCACACACAGACACACATGTGGGGCATTTACCCACCAACCCCACAGTTCCCCAGAGTTTTCTTGAGTGTGAGCAGCAAGAAATATTAGATAGAAGGATTTATTGCAGAGATAAACAGATAGAAAATAAAGGATAGCCTCGAGAGGGCCTGGAACCTTTTCCAAAGGGCCTCCACTGTCTCTGTCCCAGGGTATTTATAGAGACACCAAGGGGTGGAGCAAAAGACCTCCTCCCCCAGCACAGCCAAGTGCAGACCATCTCAGACACCTGCACTCAGGCCCGTGGTCCTAATCATCCTCTATGCGGACCTGCTGGGTAAAGCCACGAGGAACCTGAAAACAGGCTCCCCACACACACTCATACACATGATTACTCATCACACATATAGCACCATACACAAAAAGAAAACTTCAAGAGGAAGAAAGTTCTAAGGATTATTTGGTTCTCACCAATCAATGGCCCAAATATTGTGATGATCATCAAGTAGACATGTTGTAATAAGGAAAATGTACAGCTCTGATGGAAGAGATGCTGAGGATTGTATTCTTAAGCAATGAAACTGCAGTAAGCTTTACATGCAAGTCAGAACTCAACCTGTTTGATGACTGTGAAGTCTTCCTTGGCTGTCGTCATCATTATCCTAGCTAATACTCACGAATGGGCCTTTGTGGACCAGACACTGCACCTAGGAGTTCCTAACACAATGGCTGAATGTATGCTCTCCATCCTACAGGCCAAGGAGGAGGCATGAAAGAAAATCATGGGTTACAACTGAGGTCACAAAGTCACAATGACCACAACAAAGGTCTGCATCTGTCCACTCCCTGCTGACCTGGGATTCAGAAATTTGTCAGGAGGAAAAGTCACAGCGAACATGTCTCTCCACACTAGTTTCTATGCCATGGGGATGGAGGGGAACGATGGGGGTGGAGTCTTTTCCTGAACTTGGAGACATTTTTTTTCCTGTTGCAACTGAAATTGTAAATATTGCTTTGGCTGAGACCCTTCGGGAATCCTGGTGTTTAGCTTCCCCGGGCTTACTCCTCTGATGTGTCAATCTGTCAGTGTTCGCTGCTGACTCCTGACCATAAATTGGGTTAAAGCCCACAGTCAGCAGTGGAAGAAGCAGAGCAGGCAGGCATCCCACAGGAAGAGAATCAGACCTCTTTCACCCCTGCGGGGTCTAGGGGAATAGTCAGGAGCCAATTTTCAGCTTTCTATGCTCTCCACATCATAGGCCACCTTCTAGCCATTCAGGGTTATACAGGAGTTCAAAATCAGCTACTTGGGTTTGCATGTTTATCAAAGAATTATTCAATATTAGCTTTTTAATAAAGAGCAAGGAGATCTTTGCCAGGTGTATTTATACCTTCGTGAGCTATATGTCTTCTAAGAACGATTTCATCCATCTACTTATTCATCTGGCAAATACAGTGACCCTCTTCCTAAGGCCAGACAATGTGTCAGAAGCTGGGGATGCATTGTCTCATGCCCTGAAAACCCAGTGTCAATTAGGAAGATGGGCAAGCAGATAAGCAGATTGACAGGACAGAGCTAGGAAATGGATCCTGGGCATTGGCTTCTGCAACCCTATAGCCCTCTATGTTGCATAATGAACTGTTGATGGTCACATTTGCCCAAGAACAAGGACTATGCAAATATTCAACACCAAACAGTTGTGAGTTGAATCATTATTCTTGAGTAACCTCATACCACCCATCAAAAATACAGCATTAGGACATTTGTCCATAATTTTCACAAGTAATGAATATTGTAGTCAAAAATAGTTTTTCTTTCTTCCATTTGTGTGAATGCCAAGCATATGTATGTATTTGTCATGCATAGGTGTATGTTTGCACAAGTATGGGCACACATGTGTTGGGGGGTCTGTGTGCACATGAGTGCTCATGCATGTAGAGGCTGGAGAGAGAATCATCCTCGATCACTCTTCCATATTGTTCAATGAGGCAGAACCTGTCAATCAATCCCCGAGATCATTGATATGGCTAGTCTCCTTAACCAGCTTACTTGAAGGCCCCTCCTTCTCTGTCTTCTGGGGCTAGAATTACAGGAAGGCAGTCCGAAGCCCTGGGTTCTAAGGGTTGAAATTCCAGTCTTCACACTTGCTGCTAAATGCTTAACCACTGAGCCATCTCCCCAACCCCTCAAAAACAATTTTTTAATAGTCTTGTTGGGTTGTTTGTTTGTTTGTTTTTGGACTCAGTAGTTTTACAGACTTCAAAATCCATTTCTTCATAGGTAAACTCTGCAATCAGAAGAAACAGATAATGCAGGTTCTTCACTCTGAGCTCATCTAATATTCCGAGCCCACATCTATTCCACAGGGTCAGGAGGAGACATGCTCCTGTCTCTTCAAAGAGAATGAATTATAAGGAATTTCTCACTTAGTTATCTACAGATAATAGGATCTTCTTTTTCCCTGGCTTCAAACCAGACAGATTTATAAAGGCTAAAACCCACTGGGATCTTATGGAATAAAAATGATGGTGTGGGTGTTATTTTCAGTCCTGCAAAGTCCAGGTTTTCAAGAATTTAATAACTGAGTGATTAAGTTACATATGGCTAGCTTGTACCTTAAAGTCTTTGAAGACGTATTAATGTGGATATTTTTAAATAGCTGTAATTGGAGCATACCATGTGTAATTTCTGTCACAATAACAATACAGTGTCACAGGTCTTCAACCAGATGATATGGAAATGTGTGGTAACACATTTGGATGCCCTTGCATGTCATATGGTGTCACCTGTTCTATTTTTAAAGACTTATAGAAGACTTAACTTAAAATGGCAATGAATGTTCCAAAAATTACCAGATACTCAAAATTTTGTGTTCTACTTAAGACTACCACAAGAGGGCATTCTTCCTCCAATTTATATGCAAGCAAGTACTTCCTGATTTCTACAAGTAGAGAAGATATGTGTAGGATATGCACTGGCTGACATTCCTTTGCCTCTCAGAGGAATATTTATGTTATTATCTGTTTATGACACAGTATTCTATTTCCTTTGCTTTCTCCTTTTCTGGTTTGAAACAGGCTACTAATTAATGGCTTCAGACGACTGAAAAACAGGACCATTTTTTTAGTAAATGGCTTTTTGTCTTGCTGGAATTTGTCACTGGAGTTCTCTAATAAAGCAGGTGGCTCATGTGTGTCTCCCCTAGGGGTTCTTTGAGGAGGAGGAAGGTAAAGAGTATATCTACAAAGAGCCTAAACTGACAGGTCTCTCAGAGATTTCCCAAAGACTTCTCAAGCTCTATGCAGACAAATTCGGACCAGACAACGTGAAGATAATCCAGGACTCCAATAAGGTAGGGACACAGTGTTCATACAATGTGACTTGACTTGATCCTTTTTATTTTCTAGCTACCATTTTAATTTCCCAGTTGATCATGCAAAATGAACTACCCAAAGTATTAGACATTTTGCTCATTAGTTGAGCAGTAATTTGGGGGGGGGTATCCTTTTCCTTTTTCATTTATGTGTGTGTATCTATATGAATTGTTGAGCACCATGTTTGTGCAAGTGTTCACAGATGTCATGAGAGGGCACTAGATCCTCTGGACTGGAGTTGTAGGTGGTTATGAACTAGCACATGGGTGCTGCTAACCAAATCCAGGTCGTCTGCAAGAGCAGTAAGCACTCTTAACCACTGGGCCATCTCTCTGACACTGTTACAAGATTTTACTTGAGTAACTTTAATTTAGCAAGTCTTCTACTTTTCCCATAACCCATTTGCATTTGGATAGCAGCGAAAATATTAAAGTGGCTGAGCTCAGAAGCAGAGCTGAAGGAAAACAAGAAGAACATATTTGCTTACCCAGTCCAGGAGGCCTTTGCAAGCTACACCATTCTGGGAGAGCTGTCCTTTTCTAATAGAATCAGACTTGCTATCACATGCTATTAAGTTGAGAAAATCCGAAGAACCTCTTCCTGACCCCAGGAAGCAACCCACCTTCTCATTAAACTACCCCCAACCTTCCCCTGCATTACCATTCTTCAGGCAACCTCTAGCAAGCATCTACTTGCATGCCATACCCGGAGCTAGGAGCTGGGACACAGAATCACCTCTCAGTTCATATGCATGGAAAAACTTGTATGAATCATTGACTAAATAGAATGAATTAGAGAACCATGAGAAAGATCACCGTGCAGTGCAGGAAAAGCCCAGGGCATGGGGCTATAGAAAGCTCAATTTGCTTGGGCAGCGCGACCCAGAGGAGGTGATCTTTGAGCAGCCAACTGCAGGGTAAGATGCTACTGAAAGTTAGGAGCATTCTGAGGAGCCCAACCCATGCTGATAGGAAGGACCATTTGTGTTTAGGATGGCAAGTCTTTGGAAGGCAGGTTGGGTAAGAGTGTGACCGAGAGGAAAATTTGGAGGAATTTGCCACAAAATTCTAGGCACAAGTTATTAAAAATATATCCATCATTCTTAGCTTGAACGATACAGTTGACTTCCCTATAAAAGCAGGCAGAACTATTGTAGTAGTGATCCATACACTCACAAAAAGTAAACACAGGGATGAGAAAAAAGGTAAATGTCATATCAGAACAGCCCAGGTCTTCATTCTACTATACTAGCATGTATTCACTGGTAATTATTAATGATCCATCCTAGACCTCCATTTGAATGTGTAAAATGATTCATTTGTGCCTACCTGGCAATGTAAATAATAACAGCATTATAAAACATAGTTAAAAGGTTCCTGAAATTTCTAGAATTAGGTAGAAAGTGGATAAATAAAAAGATAGAGAAAATTAGAAAAAGGTCTAAAAATTCAATATGTCTCAGGAAACAGGCTGAGAATCATCCTTCCCATGCTCAAAGGGGAGCCAGAAGAGTCTCCTCAGATTTCCTTGAGCTGTTCAGCCCATTTCCTTCCTATTATTAAGACTAGGAGGGGTTGGGGATTTAGCTCAATGGTAGAGCGCTTGCCTAGCAAGCACAAGGCCCTGGGTTCGGTCCTCAGCTCCAATAAATAAATAAATAAATAAATAAATACATACATACATACATACATACATACATACATACATACATACATACTAGGAACCAAAGCAGAGTTGGCAAAGAAGTTGGGTAGAATGGGTTATTGCTTATAAGGATTTGAGATACAGCAAATGCAAAAACTTGGGGCTGGGGAAATGGCTCAGCAGTTAAAGCTAATTAAAGCAAGTACCACCCAAACATGAGAACCTGAGTTCACATCCTCAGAAACCCATGTAAATGGCAGCTGGGCATGGTGGCCCACCTGAAATTCCTGTTTTCAAGGGCAGAGGCCTAGGATTCCCTGGAGCAAACTGAAACATAAGACTAACCCTATCATAGGTTCGCTCTGGGTTTTACTGAGAGATTGTGCATCAATGGATAAGGTGGAAGAGCTAAAGAGGATGATTCCCAGGCCCCCACAAATGCAGCAGTGCCCATGAAAACACACATACACAAACATACACACACACACACACACACACAAAGACGCATATGCCCATATGCAACACACACGTCAAAAATGAAAATACAAAAATTTGCAGTCATTTAACAGGCAATCGGGTAGTCTGCTAATGGAGACAAGAACCTTTCTCTGCATTAACAGTCCAAAGCCAACGGTACCAGTGTAAGTACACGGCTATACCACAGAGGAACAAATAGAGGTGTTTCTGCTTCCAAGAAACTTTTACTCTACACAAGAGTAACTCATTACAGAAGGGACATAGAGTAAAAGTTTAAATAATGCCCTAGTCAGGAATCAGTGTTGAAAAGATCCACAAGGCAATCTGGTTCCAGCATGGTGAGTTAGCTCTAGACCCTGTTGCTAACCAGAACCAAGCTTCTTAACCACTGCCAGCCACCCAGTCTTCTGTGGTCTAAAGTCTTCTGTGGCCTAAAGAGCACAAGAGGCTTTTATCCACCAGGAGGCAGCAAGGGAACTCATAAATCACCCACATCTCACTACTCTTGCTATATACCCTTACTGTGTTGACACAGGTAAACCCCAAGGATCTGGACCCCAAATATGCCTATATTCAGGTGACCTATGTCACGCCTTTCTTTGAAGAAAAGGAGATAGAAGACCGGAAGACAGATTTTGAAATGCATCACAACATCAATCGCTTTGTCTTTGAGACACCCTTCACTCTGTCAGGCAAGAAGCATGGTGGAGTGGCCGAGCAGTGCAAACGGAGGACTGTCTTGACGAGTAAGTGTAGGGTGCCAACCTTCCCCACCTCAGGCCAAGACTGTCTTCTTTGGGGCTGGATTAACATAAGTCAAATGTTACTGCAGGGGCTGGGGAGACGGCGCAGAGAGTAAAATGCTTACTATCCAAGCATGAAAAACGTGAGTTCCATCCCAGAGCCCACCAAAAAAGCCAGGCATGCAAGCATGTATTGATAATCCAAGCATTGGGCAGGCAGAGACGGGTGGATCCCTAGCACTTTCTTGCCAGCCAGCTTAGCCTAATCAGGGAACCCCATGTCCCCATCTCATAAAAGGCCCTGTCTCAGAAACAAGGCAATGGACTTCTGAAGAGCAATACTGACCGTGTGCGTATGAGTACACACATGTGCACATGCACAGGTGTGCTTGCACATAGGGACATACATAGGAGGTTACATCAGTCCTGCAGATAAGTTCCCGAAATGGGTTGACCTAGAGCTGTTTGGGGGAACAGGAGACTTGCCCTCTATGTTCTGCTAAGAGGAAGCCCCATAGCCAGCTGGGATGGTGAGCAAGTCTAATTCTAGTAGTGGGAAGGAGCCTAAGTTCAAAGTAAGCCTGGGCTACATAGGCAGATTCCACCTCAAAATGACGATAAAATGGGAAAAAAAAAAAAGAGGCTTGGGCAGACACTGTCAATAGAGTTAGTTTGCCATCCTGTCCCTGGAGGTGAGATATTCACAAGTGTCATGATGTCACGCCATGGTAAAAACACGGACACTAAACTCTCCCCTCCCCTCCCTGAATCCACCCTTACCTGCTTCTGTGTCAGCAGCTATTGGCATCATAGGCTTTAGGGCAAAATTCTTCCCACTGTAGGATTCCAGCTCTTCTCTAGAATGAAGGAAGGCCTTGATCTGCAATACCTCATTCTATGTTCTCTGCGTCTACCCTGTGAACAAGTCACCTTTCATTTGTTAACAGACACTGTGAGCTTACTAGATGGTGGACCTCCCCAGGGTCCTGGCAATTCAAGTAAATAAAATACGACCATGCCCTCGTGGTGCTCACGGTGGGGTAGAACACAGGCGAAAGTAAAAGAAGATATTCCCGAGAAGACAGCATAAAAAAAATTAATTAATTTTTTAAATGTAGGGGCATAGACAGGTCTAGGATGCTAAGCCCCCAAAGGGAAATGAGTGAGGGTCCTCTGGAGGAAGACACCCAACTACCTTGAGAGACCCCAGTTTTGAATTGAACCACCAAGAATCACACTGACTTCCAAACTCTGAAAAGCATTCACCTTCAGGAAGCTGACCCAGAGGATTGTGGTAAAAACACATCAGGAGTAGAGCTCCTATATGCTGTTCTCTATAGTGAGAAGTCATACTGAAGGTCCCTGTAGATTTTATTCCAGTGACTAGTTTCAGCACATGCCGTAATCCTTGGGTTTGGCTGCGCTGGCGGTCTTAACGCAGCCCCAAGAAGGTTGGTGTGAGCTTGTAAAAGTGGGAAGGGACACCGGGAGAAGGAGCTGGAGACAATACGAAATCCTGAGGACTTTCACAGGAACCTGGGACTTTTCTGTGACCTTTTAAATCTTTGTGTGGCTTTTGTGCAGCCAGCCACTTGTTCCCCTATGTGAAGAAGAGGATCCAGGTCATCAGCCAGTCGAGTACAGAACTGAATCCCATTGAAGTGGCAATTGATGAGATGTCCAGGAAGGTCTCTGAGCTTAATCAGCTGTGCACGACAGATGAGGTGGACATGATCAGACTACAGCTCAAATTGCAAGGCAGTGTCAGCGTGAAGGTCAGTAAGCATTGCCCAGAGCTAAGACTCACATGTCCAGCCAAACTTGCTATAAAATGCTCTAGGAATCTTTCTTTTTAAGTATATAAGAACCATTCTGGCTATTTGTGGTATTGTCTGCATTAGTTACTTTCTTCATTGATGTGAACAAATACCTCCAAATACCTAAGGTTAAACAACTTAAGGGACAGAGGGGCTGTTCTGGGTCATAGTCTGTGAGTACAGCCAATCAAGGTAAGGAAAGTTTGGTGGCAGGAACAGGAAGTGGCTAACCACAATGCGCCCACAGTCCAGAAAAATAAAAAGAAGAATGTTGATGTTGAAATCATTTCTATCCAGCAATGGAATAATGCTACCCACATTTAGGATGAGTCTTCCCATCCCAGTTCAGCTAATCTTGAAAATCCCTCACAGACATGCCCAGAAATTTATCTCCTGGATGATTCTGGATTCTGTCAGTTGATAACAGTAACCACCTAAGACTTTTCTTCTCTGCGTCTTTGAAACTAAACTAATGCCTACATGGATGGAGAAAAGGTTTATGAGGCCCCATTTCTAGATGAGAGCTAAAGGCAGTCATGAACCTGTGGTAGGTCTCCCAAGCCTAAGTGACCAGCCCCAAACCCATGTGCATATAGGCAATACTAATTGGATGCAGGAGGTTGTTTATGTGGGAGTGAGCGTGTACAAAACAATAATAATATAGAAGGGGTCATTAATTCCAGAGGGTACAGGGGAGACTCAGGAAGGGTAGGAGGTGGACATGATGATAGTATAGTGTACTTGTGTATAAAATCTTCAAAGAATAAAATTTAAAAAAGAAACACGAGTAATACTCCATTGTGTATATGTACCACATTTTCTTTATCTATTCTTTGGTTGAGGGGCATCTAAGTTGTTTTCCGGTTCTGGCTATTATGAATAATGCTGCTATGAACATAGTTGAGCATGTGTCCTTGTGGTATGATTGGGCATCCCTTGGGTATATGCCCAAAAGTGGTACAGATAGGTCTTCAGATAGATTTATTCCCAGTTTTCTGAGAAACCTCCATACTGATTTCCAAAGTGGCTGTACAAGTTTGCACTCCCACCAGCTGTGGAGGAGTGTTCTCCTTGCTCTACATCCTCTCCAGCATAAGTTGTCATTAGTGTTATTGATCTTAGCCTTCTGACTGGTGTAAGATGGAATCTCAGAGTCATTTTGATTTGCATTTACCTCATGACTAAGGAACCAGGGGGAAGCCTCAAGAAGAAAACTCCAGTGGGAAAGGAAGACAGATGAGATAGGGGTGCGGCATGTGAAAATGACTAAAATTCATTATATAAATGTTTGAAAGCATCAAAAAAATTAAAACATCAATAGAAATAACTAAGTTTGGCTTAAAGAAAATTTCTTCTCCCTAATCCTCCCCTATCCACTAACAAATGAATTAACCAATTCATAAATATTGCACTCCATACATAATTGTTGTGAAGAAAGTTATTATTCTAAATAATTTTTTTTAAAAAGAATGTTTAGTAGTTCACAAACTACTTATTAGTGTTTATGGGCTGTGAGAGCTATGACAGAAAGCATGTGGAATGAACAGTGGGTGATGGGGAAGAATAAAATGAAGTTTACAGATATGTGGGAACCACTGAGGAAAACCAAGTGCTTGGTTAGGTGCTAGCCACACTTGGCTGAACATAAACACACCCTAAAACTAAACATGCTAGCACAGGAGGGCTGCTGGGAACAAAGCAAGCGAGGGAGCCCATAAGGGTCAGGCATCACCTGTCCTGGAGTTCTCTGAGGAGGATGCTGGGATTGTATTCCAGCCTATCCTACACTGTGGGGTGGGGGGTGAGGTAAGGCTCTCATCAGAGTTTAATCAGTCGTGAGCATAAAATAGTAGCTTAATAACTATTTTTAAAAGTCAAAATTAATGTGAAACACCTGTAATGAGCAAAGTATTAATGTCTCAGGGCTAGGAAGATGGCTCAGGAAGTAAGGGCATTTGCATTTGTTGGGCAAACTTGAGGACCTGCATTCAAATATCCAGATCAAAAAAAAAAAATCTTGGTGTGGCTGCATGCATGCCTGTAACCCCAGAGCTAGGAGTTGGGAGATAGAGATGGGGAGGGGGCTTACTGGAGCTTGCTGGTTATCAGCCTAGATCCAGGTGTAGTGAGAGACCCTTCTCAAGGGAATGAGGCAGTGAGTGAGAGAGTGGGATACCCAATGGTCTCCTCTGGCCTCTGCCAGTGCACAGAGACACACATTCAAACATGCATGGGGGAGGGGAGGGAGAAAAGGAGGGGCTGTAACATGGCTCAGTGGGTAAAGGCACTTGCTGTCGAGCCTGAAGACCTGGGTTCGATCTCTGTAACTTACAGAGTTGAAGATAACTGACTCCCACAAGTCGTCCTCTGACCTCCATATGAGCGTCATGGCACTTAAGCTAACACACATGCGCGCGCGCACACACACACACACACACACACACACACACACACTAAATAAATAAATCTAATAAATATTCAAGAATATTTTTTTTAAATATTTAAAGAGAAAAAGACAGAAATTTGAAGTCTTAAACAAAACCAGACCGGTAGCAATGCCTTCCCCTGCTGTGCTTGATCTGTAACAAAGGGGAAAAAAATCATTGATGCCGATCCTGAAATGCTCATGTCTTGCCTGTCTCTCTTGTCTGGGTCCCCACTGGCTGACTCAAAAAGACTAAAATAGATACGTATATACTAAGCGTGAAGTCAAGAGAGGTCAGCAAGCCTGGGCACAAAGCTGAGTGGAGGATAAGCCTGGGGAACCAAAGGGGAATGACTGTGCCCACTGCACTGCAATGCCCACCTGACTCAGATGCCATGTTATGCCATTCTGTCATAGTTTCATGTCTGCTGCTGTGGTAAAAGACCCTGACCAAAACAAACTTTGGGGATAAAGGGGCTATTCCAGCTTACAATTCCAGTGACAGTCCACCACTGTGAAAACTCAAGGTGGACGCATGGGACAGCTAGTCACATCACATCACACAGTCAAAAGCAGAGAAGTGAATGCACACTTGCACACTTGCTCACTTGCACACTTGCTCAACCTCATTTCTCCACCCTCACACATGTCAGGAACCCCTGCCTAGAGAATCAAGCTACCCACTATAGGCTGAGTCTTCCCATGTCAATTAACTTACAGAAGACAATCCTTAGCAGACATGCCCACGGGCCAACCCAATGAAAGCAATCCCTCATTGAGACTCTTTTCCCAGATGATTTTAGACTGTGTCAGGTTGAAAACTAAAGCAAACCATCACACTTCCCAAACACCATAGCCACACCAACATGTTATATACACTAAGAGAAATGAGCTCCTTCACTAGCATAAGCTCATGTGCCTGAGTGGGAATAGAAGCTGGTATTGTAGGGCTAGGGGTGTATCTCAGTGGTAGAGCGTCTCTCTCTCTCTCTCTCTCTCTCTCTCTCTCTCTCTCTCTGTGTGTGTGTGTGTGTGTGTGTGTGTGTGTGTGTGTTGCAAGATCTTGGACTCAGCCTCCAGAACCACAAAAAATAAAAACTAAAAAGCAAACAGCTTGGTTCTGCATTCATTCAGCAACTCTGATGACTGCTTCCTTGGCCCAGATCTTAGCAAGGGTTTCAAGTGGAGCACAGAGGAAGACAGATTGCCAGGGCAGTGTACACACCACTACCTCTATGGAATGTCTTTTCGTAACAATTATGTGTTCATTTTAGTGCTCAATAAAAAGAAAACCAATGGGCACATCAAACACTGGATGTCACAAACACTAAATTTAACTTCAGTGAAAGTGTTTATGAGGAAGGAATCCCATTCTCAAAGTTGTTATAGAAAGGGCACTCAAGCAGTATGTGAAGGTGACAAAAGGCAAGAAGGGCTGTGTTGCATGCCTTTTCCTGGGGAGGCGTGTCCAAACATCTGCTCATCCCAGACAGGGAACCAAGGACAAAGCTAGTGGTGATTCCAGCAAAGCCCAACATTTCTTTGGATTACCTGCTGGAGTGGCGGTGAGGCGCTCCTTAGAGAAGCATGGATGACTCATACGTAGCTGCTGGGTCACTGAATACCCCCATCATGGCTGACAACTCACCTGGAGCTCTCTGCTCAGCTCATAGGCAGCTACCCCAGTTGAAGAGTCTTTCTTCCTTGTAACTCTTTGTGCTTAGGTGTAACCTTGGGGAGGCATCTTGTGAGTCTTTTCTGGAACTTACAAGACTTTGTTTATTTCCTGACTTTCATGAGCTAGCTGCCCTCTTCCTTTGGGAGTGGGGATGTTTCCATTCAGAGGGAGTTGCCACATTACAGGATGACACATGACTGAACTTGGAAAGGGGAGCAGGGAAGGCTGGACTCTAGTGTACCTACTAGTGGCTTCTGACCCCTAGAAAACAGCCGGTACAATAAGGTTAGAAAGAGTTGGGTCACCATGTGGAGGGGGAGTGCTAGGGTGCCATGTGATTGATCAGAGAACTGGACCTCCTGTTACCATGGGGAATGCTCCATGAAGGAGAGGAACCAACCTCAACCAAGTCTCCTCTCTCCATAGGTCAATGCTGGCCCAATGGCTTATGCCCGAGCCTTTCTTGAAGAGACTAATGCAAAGAAATACCCTGACAACCAAGTAAAGCTATTGAAGGAAATATTCAGGTAAGATTCTCTTTGTTGAAATGGTCTTCTAACTACCACAGAGAGATGTGAACCCCCTAGGAAAGCCACTCAGTTAACCCTCTTCAAGGTGGCAGTCTATTCACAGCTTGGCTTTGGACCCAAAGTCACTGACCTCAGTACCTTTTCCTGTGACTGGCTTTTAATTTGTTTCGTGCTGTCATTAAAGGCAATTTGCAGATGCATGTGGGCAGGCTCTTGATGTGAATGAGCGTCTCATCAAGGAGGACCAGCTGGAGTATCAGGAAGAACTGAGGTCCCATTATAAGGACATGCTCAGTGAACTGTCCACCATCATGAACGAGCAGGTGAGCATCCCTTGGTGTGACCCACAGTCCCTGGCCATTGCTAGAGGGACTGAAGACTCTTTCTTTACTGCAAAAGTCACTATTCTTTACATCAGCATTATGATGTTGAGTTGTTATCTCCCCCATGTACAACAGCTCTTGGCTCAAAGCACAGACACGCCTACAGAAAAAGAATATGAGAACTGAAATGCTTTCCACAATGTTTAGAGGTATTTACCCAAGCTGTACAGTCTGTTGACTCGAGACTATACAGGTCTAGTTAGACACTGAGAAACACAAGGTATGAATCCCCATCCTGGCCTGCTGCCACTCCATCTCCATTCTCTTGAGGCTCACAATACCTAGGATATGGGATGGCATTTCACATTTTGCCAGTAGGGGTTTCTGCACCAGGCTCAGAGAGAACCTCAGGATTTCTCATGGGCCTTTTACCTTAAGACTTCCTGGGCAGAAGTGGGGCCTCCTACAGAAGTCCACAATTAGGAGAAAAGAAACTAAATATATTTATAATATGGTAATTTAATAATATAATATGATACATATCAAACTCCACTCCATAATCAAGTCATTCATCATCCTGGGTATGTATTCACCATATTCTGTACGGCTTGCATGAATTGTGACCATTCAATAACATCAGTGTTTTGAAGTAGCTAAAAGCACTCAGTTGAAAGTCAAGTGATGTTCCCTTGCCTGCTTTGCAGCATCCATCAACCCTCACACTCTACTCAGGTACCTCACCACCTGTAGCCTTTCCAGTCACGTGAAACTGCTGATTTCACATCAGTTCCTTCTCCTTCCCTAATAATCCAGTGCCATCACCACAGAGCGCGGCAAAGCCTGGAAGTGTTCTTTTAAATGCATGTAGCATACATCCCTTCTTTCCTGGCCTCTTCTACCCACCCTTTTAGCTCTCCACAGCAGCTCAAGGAGGAGGAAATGGTAGGTTGACTTAGGATGGAAAGAATGAACCTCCATAGATAGGATTCCCAACAAAGATCGAGTCGGTTTGAGATTTCTGATGGGTGGTGATAACTAAATACTCTGGAGATCCCTTGAACACACACAAGAGACATCATTAAATCTGGGATTAAAATGAAGAGAATGCATGTAAAAGCTGGGAAGCCATACTTTTCTCTGACTGTAAATCACGCCTGGCCTTGAAACGTCTGGCAAAAAATGTTTCTCTCTTTTTTTCCTGCCAGCTCTGTCGAGGTCCGTGTCTCTACAGCTTCTGCTCCTCTGTGTCTAGCATTTCCCTCAGCACTGTGAGCAAAAGTGGTATGTTCTTCTTTCCTCCGTACGCCTGTCCTGCCCTGCAGCCTTCTGTCCACCCACCTCTTCCTCACTGGTCCTTTGCTCCTGTCAGCTTCTGTGGCTCAGCGTCGCTAAGTCTCCATTGCCTCTCTAAGATGCGTCACGCTAACAGCTCAGCTGTGAAAAATAAAACCCGTGCTCCTTTGCCTGCTAAATATATTTGAGCTCCTTTGTTTTTAAATATACAGAACTGAAGGGTTTTTGTGATACTTCAAAATGTAAAACAAAGATACAAAGACCAGGTGGTCCAGAGGAGAGAAAAAAAAATTTAACAAAAGAAGTAAAACTGGGCTCTCTGCTTCCTGGAAACTGATCAAAGAGGAAAAACCCGATGGGTTTCACTGGTCTCTTCATTCAGTAAAAGAAATATATCTGTTGGAAAGAAATGTGACTTTTCTGCTGGTCCTGGGCTTATAATGGGGCCTGGTCACACAGGTAACTAGATGAGGGAATAGCTGCCTTCATCTCAGTGTGAATGCGCATGCTCCAGAAACAAGTAATTAAGTGGTGAGAGAACTTACCAGCTGGGCTTTGAAAATCAGAAACAATTAGAATCAAATGACATAGAAATAATAACACAAAATTAATTATGCCATATGCACCCCCATAGGGCCAAGAAAAGTATTAGCTTACAGGACACTAAAAATAAAATAAATGTCATTAGGGGAAAACCCTCAATATAAGAAGAAATAGGGCCATGCATATAACACATGCCTGTGGTCTCAACACAGGACGGGAGGACAAGAGGAGAGGAGTAGCTTGAGATCATCATCAGCTACATAAGGAGCTTGAGACCAGTCTGGGATACATGAGATCCATTCTCCAAAAGAAAATAAATACCTATAGAGGCCAGTGACATGGCTCATTTGGTGACATCTCTTGCCCCCATGCCTGATGACCTGAGTTCAGCCACTGGGACCCATATGGTAGAAAAAGAGAACTCACTCCCGCAGGCTGCCTTCTGGCTTCCACATACATACTGTGTGGCATGTGTGCACCCATGCACATACATGCACCCACACACTTTTTTTTAAAAGAAAGATAGGAAACCGAACCAAGATAGAGTCATGCTGGTGTGTAAAATGGAGACGTGCAAAACAAGTAATTTGAATTGGTAGTGACAGGCAACCATTTCTTTAATAGGCAGCCAGAATTTCACACTGTTTCATAAACAGCCAAAAACCAAAAACCGTAAAGAACTTTCTTTGGCTGGGGCCAATGGAATTCACACAAGCATGCAAATGAAGAATAAATATAAGATGCTCTTTTGGAGTGTGTTTCAACTGAGGGAGAATGGCAGCAGAGTGAAGTCAGCTGTGGTCATGAGTATCCAACTTAAAACACAGAGATGGGACCAGAGCCATTCTCTTCTGATGCCAAGAAAGTGAGATGAGAGAGCATCTTGCTGTTAGAGACTCAGATACACTTTAAACACATAAAGAGCCAAATTATATATGCAAGATCGCATAACACTGGCCCGAAGAAGGAGGATGTACGGCAAACACGTGACCCTCAGCTGCCGAGTCCTCTGTGGGAAAAAGCTCTTGGATGAGAGGTGAGGCGAATATCACACACATATAAATCAGCACAGCATGATAGTGTGTGAGGTTAGTGAGGAAATCGTAACTAGGAATTTAAAATACTCATCAAATCTCTTTTGTACGAAGATAAACTTCAGAGATACACCTGCAGTTTCTGTGGGTCTGCGGTTACTGTTTGCATATGGTCATTTTGATAGAGCTGACAAAGTATCACTTAGACATATTGATAATATTTTCAGATACATCAAATTGATTTTATTATACTCCCATTAGTCCAAACATTTAAATGAGTTTTCCGATGTTTTCCCCTTCAGGGTAGATGTTAGCAATAAATTATAAATTTTTAAACTAGAATAAGACACTAGAATTACTCACGTACATTTGCAGCCACTTAAACATTTATAAATTCATATATGACAGTCAAAGAGTATAATAAAGCTACTTTCAACATCCCCATGGCAACCAGCATATGGGCTTCGAAGAAAATATCCTTCAGAACTACTTTGACTAGGATATTTTCCAAACTTACTAACACCCCATTGGGAATGAGTCACTATTCAGGGTTTTAATTCTGTGTTTGAGGATATGAAAATTGATCTCTAGTCATTTTGTATGCATATGTTGTATCTGTCTTGCTTTAAGATTACGGGCAGGGACGACCCAGCAAAGCGCGGAGTGGAGCGACCCTACACACGTGTAACTAGCAAGGTGACCCCAGCCATACCTATGGTCTCCATTTCACCCAGTGCTGAAGTTTGAGAGGAACCCTGGGGCATCAGACGCACCTCTCAGAGAACTCTGAATTTTTGCAGCTAATCTCGGGGAAGAAAAAGATAGATTTAATTTATTTGAAGTTTTTACAGTGTTAATATTTTTGTTTACCTCGCTAGCTTGAGATTTTTGCCAGCCTCTGAATTTGCACATTTCCTATGATTCCTTTGTTTCCTTTGAGTGGTATTGATCAAACCACACTGAACATTTGTCCTGAAATTCCAATGAATGTGCAGCTTAAAAGCAAACTGAGTTTGCTCTTGGGTATAATGTGTTCAATTCCCGGTCCTAGTACACATATTTTAAAGGTCAAAGTGAATGTTTTTGTAACATTTAAGCATATTTCAGATGTAAATAGAAAATTGTAAAATATATGGTTTTTATCAAATTTCAAAGAATGTTTTTAGTTAATACTTATGAAAGTACTAAAATTATATGAGTAACATTTCAGATAATGTTATATTAAAATATTTGTGTATGTGTAAAAAAGTGTTGATAAATACTAACCTTTAAAGTTTGTGAAGTTCTTTTATTTGTAATATATGTGCTTTTAAAAGCAATGGTATGTGAAATTATAAAAGTATTTTGCTGTTGTTAATATAAATAAAAATGCCATTGCTTTGCACTTGATTTCCTTTTGAGAGCTGGGTTGGTAGCATGCCTGCCTGGTGTGCACAAAAGCCTGGGTTCAATCCTCAACACTGCATAAACCGAATATGGTGGTGACACCTGCAATCCCAACACTCCAGGGGGATGGGAAGTTTAAGGCCACCCACCTGCAGCTAATTAGCAAGGGAGGGACCAGCATGAGTACATGAGAGGTGGCCAAAATGGCTTCTGTGACTGGTTTATTGGATGGCTATCAAACCGTTCATACTCTATCCTTTTAATGCCTTACCAAAAGAGTGACCCAAGCCTCAGCTTAGATGATCCTCTAGAGACGAATTAAACACATTGAAGATTTCTAAATATAGGGTATTAGAATAATTTCGGGGAAATATGAACCTGAGTCTTGACGTACTCCATAAACTTGTGGTAGGATTTGTACTTTGCTGCCTCTCTAGGAGTTAGCGCGGACATGTGCTTTGCTGTAACCACTGAAATGGGAAATATGAGCTGCTGACCAAAATCAGTTTATTTAGAGGCTTAAAAGCCAGTGAGTGGTTGTGCCTCATCCTTTCCCTGGAATATAGATCTTCAAAGTACACAAAGAAAGAGCCTAAAATCATCCCTAGTCTCCAGGTAACCACACTGGGCCAGATGTGCATATATCCCACATAACGCCATAGCTCATATAGTGTCAGAGAGAAACATAGTGTTGAGTGCTAAGGTCCCCAAGACTCAGGACTGATTATAGTTGCAGCATTATGTTTGTCCTCACTAGTGTGTCTCTCTTACTGAAACTGTGAATGATAATCAGTAAGGTTTGGGACTGACGGCCACATTTCACTGGGTAGCCTATTTCCACATGCCCATCCAACCTCAGCTGAAGTGGAGTCAATGGACCTGCCTCGAGCTGCAGAAGGCAAGCTACTGAATGGCAGCATACAGTCCCCTTCGACAGCTATTCCAAAGCCCTAGGCTCAAAGAAGGGGATCTTAGTTGGGCTCGGTCAGCCTTTGGCTACACTGGCTTTATTAGCCAGTATCAGCACAAGAGAGCAAGGAGATAAGATAGGCGTTGGAAAAAGCTTCAGCTATCATGAACCCAGAAGAGACAACATGATATTTTGGGTGAGAATTCTGACTTCTCAAGACACATGTAAGTTCTCTGCTCTCCAATGCAGCTTACTACTTAAAAACTGCCCAATGTTGAGCTGAACTCTTAGCTCTAAAAGTTGCATCTCACACTACTCTGGCTCCTGTTCTCTTGGTGCCTATCATTTAATTTCCTCAACTTAAATTGTTAAGCTGCCTAAGTTATTGTTGATGCTGAGGAAATCTAGGAAGACTATGTTGTTGATCTTGCCGACAAGGTCCGGGTCTTGATGCTCTTCCCAACCGCCTACCCACCATATTCTAAAGAAACTGTTTGCAACAGGTGACCACCCAGATATGAAAATGAGCCCTCCAAAGATCTCTAAGGAAATGAGCGTAATAGATACTTTCAACCTAGGCTAATGTCATCCTGTCTTCGCATCACAATTATTTGTATTTGTACGACAAATGGTTTTACTGTGTCTTGCTCCTGACTTGGTTTATAAAAGAAGTTTAAATACTCTAGAAAGACTAAAGATGTCTTTCCCAAACAGCATCAAAACATGCCCTGTACCATCCCAGTTCCCTTGTCCCTTCTCTTCATTACACTAGATATATCAAATAGGCAGGCGGGTGACTAAACCCAACATTCATGTCTTATCTCCACATTGTATTTTTTAATTATATATCAATACATCCATGTCAGGCGCATTTATATAGATAGAATTCTAGCTTTCTGGTGTCTGTCAAAAAATCAGGGCATTTGGCAATGTTGGATTCGTATTTCCCACAAGACATTGAATTTAAAATGAGAACAGAGTTAAGCCTTTCACGTGTGCTTTCTGGCTTGCCTCAGTCACCACCAGGGCCTAATCACCAGCATCAATTAGGTCATGCTTATTTATACGCCCTAACTGGTACTCATGTGCATAAGCAGACCCCAAGGCAGACAAACGTTTTGTGTCTGTCCAGTGGCAGACAGTACAGCACCTGCTTCCAAACCAAGCAAGATGAATTTATTTTTTTGATATGTGTTTCTGAGCTTCATTAAACTTTCTGAGATAGACACGGAAAGGGCTAGAGCCCAGTGCTGGAGCCACATGATTCTTACACTATGCATAGGACTGCACTGAGTTTTCTGCTAATTTGCTACCCCAAAGCCTTGCAGAGGACAGTGCATCATAAAGCAATGACATGATTTTGAATTGTCAAGACACTGAATCTTATTTGTATTCTTTTTCAACTTTATATAAATTGGCCTTAGCTGGGCGTTGGTGGCGCACGCCTTTAATCCCAGCACTCGGGAGGCAGAGCTAGGCGGATCTCTGTGAGTTTGAGGCCAGCCTGGGCTACCAAGTGAGTTCCAGAAAAGGCGCAAAGCTACACAGAGAAACCCTGTCTCGAAAAAAAGCAAAAAAAAAATAAAAATAAAAAAATAAATTGGCCTTAAATCAATTCCTCAAAATAAACTCAGTTTTTAAAAACTAGTAGAAGATTCCCCTAGTTCTGCAGATTTAAAAAAGCCTGAAAATGAGCCCCAGAAACCTAGTACAGAATAAGTGTATCTTATGCACAAAACGTTAGGCCTGGCTCTGTCTCTTTATCCACTCATAAGCCCACACCATAGCTACCTCTCTTTTCATTCTCATTTCAAAGTGAAAAATTCCAAGAGTGGAAAGAAATTAGCATACTCCTTCAGTTTTGGTAGTGGTCACCTTAGAAACAAATATCCATTGTCCAAACCTCACATCGTGCATTCCTGTTCTATATTCAGACTCACTGAGCAGTGAGTATCAATGGAATAGCTGGTATGTTTCCTTTGTAATGATTGTTGGCTCTCTGTGGCACATGGTCCTAAAATGGTGGAGAACATGTCACTAGCAAACTGGTTTCCAGAACCCTAAATACTGTTCTGCACAAAGATTTCACCATATTTTCAGACTGGTGATTTATTATCTTGTATTAATCAAAGTCCAGAAAGCCAAAAAAAATTATCCTAGTGTTCCTACGAGCATCAGAAAATAAAAAAATATATAAGAGCAAAAAAATGACAAAATGATGCTAAGCCAAATTATTATTCACTAGGGCTACAAGTGGACCCTAGGCCATTGTACTTGCATCAGTGAAAACTGTAAGACATATGTGACATGTATTGGTAATAGGATACTTAGTTCAGAATATAATAAAGTGCATTTTACAAGAGTTGAGTAGTATTCAGGACCATTTAGGAAGCCCCTTTCCCTCCTCCTGCTTTCATGTCTGCCTGCTTTCCTATGCAGACCCTTCATAGAGCCTGTCTTCTGGTCACTTGTGAACTCATCTTGATTCTCCTCCCAACAGAAAGATCCCTCTCCTTTCCTCCAGCTGTTAAAGTCTTTCGCATACTCATCTGGTGTAGGATGGTCTGTATGTCAAATTGCTCTGATTGGTCGATAAATAAAACACTGATTGGCCAGTGGCCAGGCAGGAAGTATAGGTGGGACTAACAGAGAAGAGAATTCTGGGAAGTGGAAGGCTGAGGCAGAGAGACACTGCTAGCCACCACCATGACAAGCAGCATGTAAAGATGCCGGTAAGCCACGAGCCACATGGCAAGGTATAGATTTATAGAAATGGATTAATTTAAGCTATAAGAACAGTTAGCAAGAAGCCTGCAA
>CABHPH010150425.1:0-20020 GCA_902168325.1 Peromyscus nudipes
GCTCTGTTCTCTATCTTCAGACAAATATTATTTATTATCGAGTAAAACAAAATTTCACCACACTGACACCTGAGAAATTCTAAATACATCAGATCCACTCCTTCTCCCCTCCTCCTTTTCCCTTTGTAAATGAGCAGGCTTCCCAGGGATATCAACCAAATATGGCATATTATGTTGCAATAAGATTAGACACATCCCCTTATGTTAAGGCTGGGTAAGGCAACACTGTAGGAGGAAAAGGGTCCTCAAAGCAGGCAAAATAATCAGAGACAGCCCCTGCCCCCACTGTTAGGAGTCCCACACGAAGACTAAACTACACAACTGTAACATATTTGCAGAAGGCCTAGGTTAGTCCCATGCAAACTCTCTGGTTGTCACAGTTCAATATCTGTGAACCCTGACTAGCCAGGTTAGTTGATTCTTTGGGTTTTCTTGTGGTGTCCTTGACCCCACCGGCTCCTGCAATCCTTTCTCCCTGTCCTCTGAAGGATTTCTTGAGCTTCGACTAATGTTTGACTGTGGGTCTTTGTATCTACTCCCATCAGTTGCTGGATGAATCCTCTCTGATAATGATTATGCTAGTCTCCAATTGGCAAGAATAGCAGAGTATCATTAGGAATCATTCCATGGACTCCTCTCCTCCCACCCCCCACATGTTTGGTTTTATCCTAAGTCCTTTGGACTAGAGAGCCTCTGGTCCCTGGCCCTCCAGGCAATGTCAGGCATGGGCTCCCTCTGGTGGCAAAGGTCTCAAGTAGGAACAGTAATTGGTTGGCCACTCGCACATGAAGCTTTGCATGGTTACAGAAGATTTCCAGTTGAGGATATGTATTCCTCGTTACTACAGTTTGATAGAGTCATCCTTGTAGATTTCTGGGAGTTCCTACTGTACTAGGTTTCTACCACAGCAAATGCCCTCCAGTTCCAGCCATCTCTCCCAGGACTCTCTTTCCATCCTCCAACCTGTTCCCTCCTGTTCCTATCTCCACCTGCCCCAGGTCCACCTGTGAAGTCTATTCTACTTCCCCTTCCCAGAGAGATCCATGTATCCTGCCTTGAGTCTTTCTGGGTCTGTAGATGCAGCATGCTGATCCGTTATTTTATAGTTCATATCCACCTATAAGTGAGAACATACCATGTTTGTCTTTATGAGTCTGTGTTACCTCACTCAGACATCTGGTAATTTTAAATATAGAATCAGTTAGTAGTGACAGGGGGAAGGACTTCCTTAGCCAGGCAGATCCCACTGTCCCATTGGTTAATGATAATGTTGCTGATGGAGAGCAAGTGTGGGCATTCCTGAACCAGGAATGTACTCTCTGTGTAATATGTACCTAAATTCTGATTTACTATGCACTGAGAAATTATTTTATGTGCATGGGTGTTATGCCTGCATGTCTGTCTGTGTAACATGCCATGATTATTGTCCATGAAGACCAGATAGGGTGTCGATCCCCTGGGACTAGAGTTACAGGTGATTGTGAGCTGCCATGTGGGGGTTGGGAAATGAACCTAGGACCTCTACAAGAGCAGCCAGTGCTCTTAACTACTGAGCTATCTCTCTGTCCTCAAGCGTGTGCATTGTATGCTACTGGAATCAGAAGCGTGATGTTTAGAGATGCTAAAAAACACACTAACCCTCTCTTCTCTTCTCTGAAGTGTGAGGGTCAATGCTGCAGTTATGGACTAAGTAACTTTTTGTTGCTAGTCTGAGTTTTCATGCACCTTTCAATGTCTTTAACAAATAGGGGAAAGTGGAATATTTAATATGAGAATGATCAAATAAATCTAATGTGTGGTTTAGCAGTAAATTCCCCTATGGCAAGTAACAAGTACTGACAGTTGTGAATATGTGCAAACTGGTGAATTTAGATGATGAACAAATATTTATTTTAAATATACGTTTATGAAAAACAATTGGCTAAAAGTGTCAATGTAGTTTCTTAATATGAAAAAAATTTCAGGTGCATTTTTGTAAAATAAAACACAGCCTAAAATGGAGATGAGATTTTATTCATGTTCCTGATGAGAACATTAATGAAAACAAGTCCGAGGAAGGGGATTGAAGTCAGATATGGCTGAAGAATGACTATATATTTTCTATTACTGAAAGGGACAATAGGAAAATTATATTCTTCTATATCTTATAATTTGATGCCAGCTAGAGGACACTAGCGATACCTCACTGCATCCAGAAAATCTCAAGCTTTGTTTACATAACAAATTTGATTTAATTTATAGTAGATACACCGTTCTTTCTTATTTCTGCTTAACTTGGTGTTAGGCATTGTGAGATATTGTTGCTTTGTGTGGGAGTCATGTATTTTTCTTAGTATAGGGTTCTTAAATTATTTATTTATTTTTAGACTTTGGTGAAAGAATGCTTGCTGCCTCCTGCAGGAGACTAACACAGGATACTAGCAAAGAGAACATCACATATCTTTCAGGATTCAGGAGTTATGATATTGTCCCTTTTCTTTTTTCCTTCTTTCTTTGGCTTACTTCTTGTATAATTCAGAAATCAAGTATTTCTTGGGTTGGAACTTTCTACCAAAGATGAAAATGAGTAAAAAAATTTCAAAAGCATATTTATAAGGTTGGCTGAGTGGTGAAACTAGTATAATATCTCTCCAGGTTGCTCTTTTTGTTCAGGATTTCTTGGGCTGTCTAGGGACTTTGGAGTTTCCACATGCATTTTTGGGGGGTTGTTTTTCTGTTTCTATGGTGACTGTCATGTAAGGTTGCTTTGAATCTGTAAATCACTTTAAGCAGGTTCTACAAATCAGTGAATGCGTGTGTGTGGGAGGAGGATCTTTCCATAGGCCAGTGTCTTCCCCCACCTCTTTTAGAGTTGAAAAGCTTTCATTGTCAATGTCTTTCACTTTCTTAGCTTTCTCCCACAATTTTCTTTGCTTTTTGAGGCTATTGTGAATGAGGATGTTCCCTCTTCGAATGATCTCTTTCTCAGTATGTTTGTTATGGCTGTATGGAAAGGCTACTAATATTTGTAAGTTAGCTTGTAAGGTAACTTTGTGTCCTACTTTTCTAAAATGTTCATAGTTTCTAATTTTTTTCTGCTGGAATTTATCTCATCTTATGTATAATATAATATTATCAAAAGTAGTAATAATTTGATCACTTTTCCTATCTGTATCCTTTTAATTTCTTTCATTTGTCTTTTTTTTTCTAGTTACCGCTTCAAGCACTATGTTGCAAAAATGTGAGAATAGTGGACAACCCTCTCTTATTCCCAATGTAACCAAATAACTGAGTTTTTCTCCATTTAGGAAAATGTTGGTTGTGGGTTTGTCATATACAATCTTTATTATGTTGAGGAACGTTCCCTCCCATTAAACTTTGTCTAGGGCTTTTATCATGAAGTCATGTTGTGTAGACAGACTTTTCTCTTGCACCAGCCAAATCCCAAATAACCACAGAGAAACATTATTAATTAGAAAAGAAATGCTTAGCCAATACCTTAGGCTCATTTCTTAGCTAGCTCTTATAACTTAAATTAACCCATCTTTATTAATCTATGTGCTTTCCTGAAGCTAGTTTACCTCATGTACGCACTTCCCATCCTGCCTGCTCTGTGTCTCATGGCATCTCCTCATAACTCCTCAGATTCTGCTCTTCTCTCCCCAGCATTCTCCCTGCCCCAAAAATACTGTCTAGCCATCGGCCAGTCAGCTTTTTATTAACAGTGAGAGCAACACATTTTCACAGTCTACAGGAGGATTATTCCATGGCACTTCAACTGTTTTATCTAATTAAAAATGTAGGTTTTTAATTTAACGGAGTAAAATTATATACAACAAAATGTTTTCAATTGACAATTATAGTTACAATATCCAGTCCTTTTGTATTCGGCAAAATAGAGAAAATACTCCATCAGCTGTCTTCTCCTGAATAGGTCAGAGTTTCATAACTAATTTACTTTCTGTGATGATTAGGGAGAACTGCTACTATGAGTATCTCGTCTTCAACCCCACCAAAGACCTGAGAAGGATATAATATTATTCCTGAATAAACAGGAAGTGCAGAGCAAGCAACTTCCAAATTTAAGAGACGACAAAAACAGTTTGCTTGATTGGTCAGACACTCTAGGTTCTTCTGTAACATTGGGGCAATCAACTTTGTCCTACAGGCCTAGTAATCTGACAGACATTTTTGAGATGCAGGGAATTTTGAAGGACTTTCCTACCATGTCTTGGCAAAGCTTGGCAGCCACTCTTTTGTACATCCTGCTGGACCAGCTTGGAATGTACACTGTCAGCAATTGAGGCAAGGGCAATCTCTTTGCCCAAATGGCTAGTTTTTGCCATAAAGAAAGCAAATCCATATGGTGGTTCTTTGATGCCCATCATCCTCTTTTGAAGTAAGTTGGTGCTGTCTGGAGCAGACATGTCTCACTGTCATGAGTAGCCTTATATATTAAACATGCTGAATGCTATATTCTGTAGATCTTTGAAGCATTTGAAGACCATCTATCTAAATATATCTGTTTAACTTTGAAAACATTCTAATATGAATACAAGTTTGATTATTATAGATTACTAACTACTCACCTGTATTTTTAATTTTAGCAAATTATTGTATAGCAAAAATAACTTTATATTTCTATCAATAAATGAAAATCCATACCATTGTAAAATATTTTGAGGTTAATATTTGGTTTTTGGATTAAAGTATATTCAATAATTTACCATTTTTCCTATCATTCCTATATCATACTCACATTTTTTCCTTTAGAAAGAGATCTTTGAATTTCACCCTTTTGTTTAGCATTTTCTCTGACTACGACCAACAATAACTTGTAACCAACCCCCATAAACAGTGACAAACATCCATAATCCATTGAATTACCACAACCCACACATACCCCATCTCTTGGGAATGTGGGCATTATTTTTTAGACTATGTTCTGTAATGTGTGGGTGATGATATCTTTGGGGAAAACTTGAGAAAATCAGGATAATTGTTAAGTCTTGACTAGAGTAATTTGTGAGGTTGGACATCTCAGCAAGTAACCTCAGAAGCTGAATTCTGAGAAGACTAACAGAGGCATTTTGAGATGCTAGATCACCTGGGCCATCTGTTTCCATTGGTGTCTGGTCCCCTTGTTCTGAAAATACACAAACTTTTAAAGGTAACATACATGTCTGTATTAATACAGTATAGACTGTGTGTTGTACACAAGTTAGCCAAAGATGATTTTTTTGTTTTATATTTGAGCAGGTAAAATATACGTTACCTGTCTTGTAGTTTTTCTAGGTTCATTTCTTTATGTATGTAATAAGGATTTTCAGGGCGATCTACCCCTATCAAACCTGATCCATATCAACCTGGAATGAATCCACAGCCTCTCATTTCTTGTGGAAATAAAAGCATAACCTCTTTCCCAAAGCAACATATTTTTGACTTCCATTTTGAAGTCAAGATATTTTTAAAATATATAGGTTGGTTTAATCTAGCAACTTTCATAATCAAATGTCTCTTAGTAGCTACTGCTTTTTTATCAGTAGTCAAAAAAATTTAAAGACTACACAATAGCATATAAGATCCAGACTTCCTCTGTATTTTCTATCTTTGCATGGTTTTCTCCATTATATTACTTTCTTCTTTCTTTAAGGACTTTACTTTATTATCTCTAAACTATTTTTATGACAATCTATACCATTTCTCTTTTCCCTCCCATGCCTATGTACATTTTTAAACACACTATAAACCATTTAGAGTTTTTTTTCCTGTCTGGATATTTCCTTACTGCGTATCTGTAATCTTTTCTGTCTGCAGGAGCAAAACTTAATTCACCATGCATTTTAGTTCATAGTGTTCTGCTGGAGCTCTCTCTGGCAGCACTCATACTGGCAGCTCAAGCCAGAAGGCAGCAGCTGGGAGATGCATCTTGTATTGTAGTTGGCAGGAGAGATATGAGACAAGGAAGCAGTGTTTTGCTCTATTTTTGTGTGTTTAGGACTTTTTTTTAAAGCTTTTTTCAGGTCTTATGTGGATGTAAGTGCCCCGCTTTGGGTGCCATATGTAGGCAGACTTTTTATTTCACTAGCCAGTTGCCAAATAACCACATAGAGACTTATTATTAATTATAAGTGCTTGGTTGATAGCTTAGGCTGATTTTTAGCTAGCTCTTACAACTTAAATTAACCCATTTTTATTAATCTATGTGCTGCCCTGAGGATCATTTACCTCACGTACATACTTCCCATCCTGCTCACTCTGCATCTCATTGCAACTTGTCATGACTCCTCAGACCCCACCCTTCTATTCCCCAGTATACTTTCTGCCCCAAAAATCCTGCCTAGCCATTGGCCAGCCAGCTTTTTATTAACAGTGAGAGCAACACATCTTCCCAATGTACAAAAGGTTTATCCCACAACAATGTTGGATTTTGTCAAAGGCCTTTTCTGCATCAATTGAGAAGATTGTATGTTTTTTGTCATTCATATGATTTATTGTGTTTATTGGCTTATGTATTGAACCTCCTGTGAATCTCCTAAATGAATCCAATTTGATCAAGGTGGATGACTTTTTTTATATATATATGCCCATATTCAGTTTACAAGTAGTTATTGAGGTTATTTGCCTCTATGTGTATTAGGGATATTGGCCAGAATTACCATAATCATCAATATCATTAATATCATTCTCCTTTTCTTTCACTTTCTCCCTCCCTCTACTTCTGTTTCTCTTTCTCCTCTTCTTCCTCCTCCTCCTCTTGCTGCTGTTACTTTACCTGGTTTCTGTTTTAGGTAATATCAGCTTTGTAGATTAAGATTGTTGGTGAAGTGTCTGTTCCTAATTTTTTTATTATTAATTTTTACATCCTGACCAAAGTTGCTCCTTCTTCATCTCCTCCCAATCCTTCAACCTCTCTTCTGCTCCAATATCGACTACTACTCTATTTATCTCTGGAAAATGGCAGATTTCTCATGGATGTCAACCTAACATGGCATATCAAGTTACAGTAAATCTAGACACCTACCTTTGTATTAAGGCAGGATGAGGTGATCTGATGGGGGGGAATGGTCAGAAAAGCAGGCAAAAGAGTCAGAGGTAGCTGCTGCTCCCACTGTTAGGATAACTGTAACATAGGTGCAGAGTGTTTATAAGGGTTGGCAATTCAGTCTCTGTGATCCCCTATGAGCCCAGGTTAATGGTTTCTGTGGGTTTTCTTGTGGTGTCCTTGACCCCTCTGGCTTCTACAATCATTCCTCTACTTCTTCCACAGGAGTCCCTGATCTAACCATAATGTTGGCTTTGGGTCTGCATCTGCTTTCATCAGTTGCTGGATGAAGTCTCTCTGATAATCACTGGACTTTGAATCAATCTATGAGTGTAGCAGAATATCATTAGGAATAACACAATATTGTGTTATTTAATATCCATGAGTTTATATAATTAATAGAGCATTGCTTGCTGTTGAATTTAAGCTTGTTATGCATGTGTTATGTAGAATACATGAAGTTATTTCAGTTTGTCTGAATCTGTTAAAATTTGCTTTGTGTCCTAAGGTGTTGTCCATTGTAGTAGAGAAACTAAATAAAATGTGCATATTTTTGTGTTTAGTGAAATATTCTACAGAAATCCATTAGTTCTACTTGATATTTGATGCCATTTAATTCTGATGTTTCTACATGACTTTTCTATTGGAGAAATTGGGGTATTGAAATCACCTCTTTATTATTAGGTTAGTGTTAACATGTGGCTATATTTCTAGTAGTACATTTTAAAAATAATTTATATAATTTTTTATTATCATTATTATTAACCAATTGTTATTGTTGATGCTTTAATAAAAAAACTTATTTAAAATATCATCACAATGGGGGTTTGAGCATTTTTTTAGTAGAAAGTATTTTCAAAACAGTGACTCAAGTTTCAGAAAAACAGGGGATTTAGGTCTTCATCAGAGTGACCTAAACATACATTCAGTATGAAGTTTCCTATGTCTTAAGTATAAGGTCATCCATTAAAAAAAAGAGCCTGTTCTGAAGGGATTTTACTTATTTATATTTTGAGAGCAAGCGAGTGGACAACACATAGGAGGGACTTGGTTGGGGGTGAGGGAAGGAAGAATAATTATACCTCAATAACATAGACCAGATTTCCAACAAGATCATAGAAAAATTTCCCCAAATTGAGAACAGACATACTCAAACAGATGGAAGAAACGCACAGAATTCCAAATAGACAAGACTAGAAAAGAGTCACTCACAAAATAATATATTTAAAACACCAAATAAATAGAACAAAGTGAGGATTCTGAGAGCTGCAAAATAAAACCACAGGTCAATATAAAAGAAAGCTCATCAGTTGAACAGATTTCTCAGTGGAAACTGTAAAAACCAGAAGAGCCTGGAGCAATGCTTTTCACATTCCAAAAGACCATGAATGCCAACCTAGACTACTATTCCAGCAAAACTATCTGAATAGCTAAAGGAGAATAAAATATTCTCCTTCTTCTATGCCTAGAAGTTCAAGATTTGATATTTCCATGGCACACCACAGCTTTGCATGTTGCTTTCCTGTATGTACCTTTTTAATGTTTTAAATTCTTTACTTGAATGGCTCAGTTCTTTGGACTTTTCTTTAAGTCTTGATATTCTATCATCTACTCTATCCATCTACTTGACCATCCCCTGAGCTTTGGTGACTTTTTCAATTCCACCTTCCTTTCAGCTGGAGTTAACTTTAATATTTCTTTCTCTTCCTTAACATAGTTTTCAAATTCTGAATTGTCTTTTTATACACACACACACACACACACACACACACACACACACATACACAAACACACTAGACATCACTCAGGCACTATTTTCTTTATATTATTTGAGATATTTGTTTGTTCATGTCTTGCTGTGGGATAATGCTTTTGTATACTGCTTTAATAAAACACTGTTTGGCCAGTAGCCAGGCAGGAAGTATAGGCAGGATAAGCAGACAAGGAGAATTCTGGGAAGAGGAAGGCTGAGTAAAGAGACACCAGCCCACCAGCCAGGGAACAGCATGTAATGGCACAAAGGTAAAGCTATGCAACACGTGGGAACTTATAGATTAACAAAAATGAGCTGAGTTTAAGTGTAAGAGCTAGTTAGTTGTAGGCCTGAGCTAATTGCTGAGCAGTTTTAATTCATATAAGCCTCTATGTGCTTACTTATGGACATGATTGGAAAAGACTTGTCCCAACTTCCAGATGGGCAGGACACAGAAAACCTTCAGGCTACAATGTCTTCCACAGCTCTTCAAATCACTTGATAAAATTTTATGGTGTTTTAATGATTTTGTGCCCTGAGGTTCATTCTCATTGTAAAATATTTCTGTAAAAGTAGGAGGATTTGGTGGGATGGGGTCACACCACTGGGGCTGTACATATTGTGTTTTAGCAATTTGACCAGGAAATGTGGATTTCTTTCATTGATTGTATGTCTGATGTTAGATTCTAGGGTGCATCAGAGTTATCCCAGTGCACAGGATGTCTTAAGGTTGGGATTACTCAGGTGTTCTAGGGTCCATTGGACTCATCAGTCTGTGGGGGCATAGAGGATATAAGATCTGGATTAGGCCTGAAGGTTGGATATGCCATGGTAGGATCAGGAATATTTATCACACTCGGCTCCACTATTGCATATTAATTGAACTGTGCACTGATTAGTGTAAACTCTTGTAAAGGCTAAGAACCTTAATGTAAATAAAAATTAAGCAAACTGTATCATAAAAATTGTAATACCATACTGAAATAAACAAACTCCAAATCAGAAATTCAAACAAATACTAGGAGAGGATTAATATGCAAATAGTAAGATTTATTTACATTTTTTCAAACAATCAAGGTCAACACAGTCACCTGGACATGCAAATTCTGTTCATTACATTTCATTTTTATAAGGTGCTTGAAAAACTCAACAACTAAAATGTAAATTGAAGTTTAGAATTTGAACCACTGATTCTGGCACATGTGAAGAAGAGCAAATGGTGGGAAGAAATCAAAGAAAGCTAACGGGGATTTGTATTCAGATATAATAGCTAAGTAGAGCTAGGAAGGATGACTGACAGTTACAGTGGAAGTATAGGCTGTTCCTTCACTCCACTGAGCTCTGGGAACCTGATTCTTATTTTCAGGATGAAGTTTCAGTGACCTTAGTCATACAGAAATGGTCTTGACTCAACTCCATAAATGTGTCACAGAATTCAGAGGTCAAGGTCCAAAGGTATTATTGATTATGTTACTTCAGAACCTTTGGATGTAAAATATTTCTACTAAATAGAACAATAGAGAAGAAAGGAATATTTACTGTTTGGAATCATTTCAATGTATCTGTATCTCTAATTTTCTAGTGGATGTGACTAGCCTAAGTAGAGGAGGTGCTCTTTCTTCACATGGCCCTGTTCATTTGTACTAGAAATTTAATGAATTTTGCCTTCACAGTTGCATGTAGCTTTGCACTCTTGTTTAACCATTGGATAGTCACAAGTTAGTGAAGCCTTCAGTTCTGCACAGTTAGAAAACTTATCTTCATATTCACAACTATTTGCTGAAAAAAAAACAAAGGTATTCATTATTTTGTTATTATTTTCCTCTATTAATAAGACAAAATAAAACATATGAATTGGGAGAAGGGGATTGAGCAAATGAATTAATGACCTTTAAAATTAGAGCTTTATGACACGTCTTTGATATGAAATAATGTATTTCTTCACTCACAAAATGCTTGAGAAATTTAACTTCAGTGGTTCTTTGAGGAACTAAGCTATCTAGAGGCTAGAAAGATGGCTCAGTGATTAAGAGTCCTTGCACTTCTTGCAGAGAACCTGGTTTTGATTTTCAGAATCCACATCATGGCTTAAGACCACTTGTAACTTCAGTTCCATGGTACCCAATGCTCTCTTCTGTCCTCCATAGTCACTGGGTTAAAATGTATGTGCATAAATACATACATGCACACAAACATTTATAAACATAAAATAAAGATAAATACTAAAAAAGAACCCCACTATTTAAAATGTCAGTCATTATGCAAGTACTTTCTAAACTTGAGTATGGTTAATATTTAAACTCTATATTCTTAGCAAAACAAGTTTCATAAACATGTTCTATAGCTACTCTTCCTAGCAGCCAGCCTCTTTATGTAAAAATACTGACCATTAAATCATTCCAGAATGTTCTGTTGTCCATGATTGCCCTAGACTTTGATTCTGTTTTTCATACAAGAGGAGCTAATTTTGTGAAATAGAGGCTTGGAAAAGTAGGTAGTGGAGAATATTCTTCTGATTATTAAATATTTATATTCAAATGTAGAGCAGTGACGAGAAACCCAACAAACTCAATTGAAATTCATGACCCTACAGTCTTTGTCATGTCTTTGATGTGCTTCGACAGCTCATGGACCTCGATTCAGCTCACCCAGTCTCAGAGAATTGGAAATTCATAATTACCAAATAATTCAAAATATCTTGTTTATACCCTATACTTTGGTACCTTTTATTGAGAGAGAGTCTTATTTGTTGCCCAGGCTAGAATCTAGCCCATACAATCACAGACCTCTGCTAATTCCACCTCCAGAGTGGTTCTCTGCAGGCTTCTCTGCAGGCTTTACAGCCAGCAGGGGGAAAAAACATGATCCATGAAGAGATAAAAATGAAAGTCAGCCTGACTTTATGGGAACAGTGCTGGGCCAGGACTTCTAGAGTCTGGCCAAGATCATTTTATATTAGCCATGTTTAAGTCCAACACAATTTTGGGAGAAAAAAAAAAGTTATCTGATAACAATTAACTCAGTCCCAAGTACACAACAATTGAAGACATGTTTACATTGAGATTCTTTACAAAGTACATCTGGCTTCTTTCATAAGAATGGGTACTGTTGACTCAAAGATAGTGCCCAGGATTTAGGGTCTAGGAAGATGACTGAAGTAAACATAACCCCTGGGTGGTTGTCAGGATTGGCCAGGCCCTAAGATGACATAGAAGTCACTTAGGCTGTTGAAAAGCACAAGTGACATCACTTGCAAGAATGGGTTTTATGACCTAAAATCAATGCTGAAGACTTACAGGTAAAGGGTCTAGGATAAGCAAAAGAAGTTCTGAGAGATACAGTGGAGCCTGTCTCATCAGATAGCAAAAGATCACCAGGATGTAAAACCTTGTAATTCCTGACATTCCAGAAAGAACAGTTATGCATCTCATTCCACTGAAGATATAAACTCTATGTTTAACTTTCCTGACTTCCCTGGTGCTTATCTGTGTGCAGTAGGCCTTTTTGCCCTTTACACCTCTCCATATACTTGTATATATTCACAATCACTGAACAAGCACAGTTAACATAAAAGTATTATTATTCTACCTTCTCTCTCTGCAACCCATTTTCATAACTTTTGTATTAATAACACAAAATGACTAGTTCTGAATCAATATCTCCTCCTTGGCTCTTTCATTATACTTTGTCTAAGAGCTCTTTAGAGGATACACTATACATAACACCTGGGAGATTGATACAGGAAGATCAAGAAGATTGGGATCAGACTAGACTACATAGTGAGTTCTATGTGAGCTTTTTTTACATGGTGAGACCCAATTTCAAAACTGAAAACAGCCTAAACCACAAATAAGTAAATGTAAACTTCAAAAATAAAAATAAAGGTCATTTTCTTTCTCTTTCTGTTTGTTAATTTTTCAATTTGCTATTTGTTACTGTAGGATAGTCTCTTTTAAAAGCACATTCAGCAGAGCTGTGGATATTTGGCTCTTCCTTTTTTAGTTTATAATCTTAATACCATTAGTACTGTGAACTTTATTTAAACAAATGCACAATAAAGAATTCTGTAATTCACTGGAGAATGCACAAAAATCCCTATGAATTGCCACTAGAATTTTCTATATTAACTTTGATGTTATTTTCCATTTTTATAAATACCTTATTGCTGTTACAGTTCCTTTATGTAGCCTGGGCTAACCCGGAGTTTGATCAATATTCCAACCTGTGTTTGAACCCCTGATTCTCCTTCCTCTGCCCACAGAATGTTGGGGTTACATTAATTCTTTGTATTTATATTCATAATAATACTAAAAATGAGATACTATGACATTCACTTCACTTCCTTCCTGTGATGAAATCTCTCACACCTTTATTATGGAAGGAGAGAATTAATTCACACAAGTTGTCCTCTAACCTCAACACACAATCACACACAGAAGCCATTTCACACATGCATGTGTCTGTACATATACAGAGTGAAAGAAATACCCATTCACAAATAAATAAAAATGTAACACAAAATTCAAATGATGCTCTGGAGGAGCTTAAGAAATTATTGTATTAAGCTCCGTGGTGGGCAAAGAATTGTTGTATATTTCTTCCTTCTCTGGGCTGACCTGTGTACTATTATCTCAACCACTTAGATATTTATTGCTTTGTCTTCTTAAAATTCTAACCTTAAGATCCTACTGTTATTGAGGATAAGAAAATTCACTTGAAATTTATGGAATTATAGCCACAGGAATACTTCTGTAGATTCCAATAGCAATAATACCAATATAGTTGCAAGTATGCACTGATTTAGATGTTTCCTTAGACAACATAGAGTATCCTGTTTTTCAATGTCAAAAGTATATACATCCTAAACAAAGGAAAATTTGTTATTCTAAATTCTCTTGAAAATAAGGCCATGCTATTAAATCTTAAAACAGATTGATATTTTATATTATTATATTAGTATGTTAATAAAACTTACTGCACAGTCCATCTTCACAGTGATCAGGACAAAGGGCACAAGGTTGTCCTATTGTGTAAGGGATGTATTGCCTTCTTAAATAATTACCACTGAAATTGAAATAGAGAACACCAAATACTCTTAATTTTTCCTGTACACTCAAATACTTGCATATATCACACACACACATATATATGTATATATATATACATATATACATGTAATCCTATTAAAAGCTTTAGTTATGCCATACAAACAAACTAACATTTCCTAAGAGTATTCAGATATAAATGTGAAATAATGGGATAATTAATCCATTCACTTTTTCCCTCAACCATCATGTCAGAACCTGAGCAACTGAGATAGAATAAATAAGAATCTAAAGTGTTAGAAATGTTTTATTGTTGAAACACTTTCTTCTTTTCCTGATAAACCTGGAAAATACATAAGACAGGAATGCTGCTTGAGTATAAAAGATATTTCCTATAGAGAAAGTTAGATACAAGAAAATGCTGTGATTCCTATAGAGTAGATGAGGTACCGATTATGTGTTGAGTTTCAGGTATTTAGTGTATAATTGTGAAAGTCCTAATGCTTAGGAATGTTTGGGGTTTTCTAAAGGTAGTGTGTGGGTTTGAGACTCTTATGCTTATCAAAATGAGAATATTAATGAGAAAAACTCTTTATATAAACTATTGAAGGGTGCAGTACTCTGAAAGTGCCTAGCCTACACCTCAGTAGGAGCGTCACTTCCCTGATCATCACAGGAAATTAGAAAAGTCAGATTCTCCATTGCACTAAGGGTGGCAGGGGTGTGTGTGCAATGCCCAAGGGCTTGCAGCAGAACCTCTCCTCTATATGTAGAACACAGCTCTAGGTGTATGAGCAATGTTAAGAATGAAGAAGTCATAAAGCAGTGTACAAAATCTGTCACTTGCTCCTCTTCATTACTCATCTGACACTTCTTGGTACCAGGCTCTAGATGCTTACTTGACCAGGCAGCTGGATGGTGTCCAGTAGCTTCCTTCTTTGTATTACTTAATGCCAACAGAAACATGCTTGAAAATTCTTTGAGGATCCTACTATTCAACCCACAAACAGATTAGAAAGGAATCACTTGAAAGACTTGATTTGAAGACCTTCAGCCTTTTGTTGTATAAGTTTCTTGTATTAAAAGAATAATAGAGCTGGAGAGATGTCTTAGAACTTAAGAGGATATTCCTCTTTTAGAAGACTTGGGTTTGGTTCCCAGCATCCACTTCAGGTGGCTTGGAGATGTCTGTAACTCCAGTTCTAGGAGATTTGATGAATTTGGTGTCCACAAGTGTTTAGGGTTGACAACCTGGGACTGGATAACTTATCAGGAGTCTCCTCAATGAAGAAAACTGATCCTTTCTTTCTTTCTTTCTTTTTTTTTTTTTTTTGGTTTTTCGAGACAGGGTTTCTCTGTGTAGCTTTGCGCCTTTCCTGGAGCTCACTTGGTAGCCCAGGCTGGCCTCGAACTCGCAGAGATCCGCCTGCCTCTGCCTCCCGAGTGCTGGGATTAAAGGCGTGTTCCACCAACGCCCGGCCTAAAAATTGTATTTTTGATCTATTTTTTTTCAGAGCTGAGGACCGAACCCAGGGCTTTGCGCTTGCTAGGCAAGTGCTCTACCACTGAGCTAAATCCCCAACCCCTGATCCTTTCTTAACACCCATAGGTTACCCATAGCTCCTTATCCAGGGCAATATAGCCTTTTGTTATCACCCTTGGTAGCCTCCCTGAACTCAAAGATAAGAGCCTATTGTTAAAAAAAATCACCAACTTCAGACACAGGAGTTGGAGAAATTGAGCTGGAATTGACCTGGAAGCCTCTTTCCTGCAGATTAGCTCTCATAGTATTAGAAGATTCTATGTAGGCTGCCAAGGGAGAAAATAACCAATAGTTTTATCTTTCTGCAAAACTGTAACAATGACTAGCCTGGTTGCTATTTTTCCAAGCTTAATTTCTGTTGCTTTATTTATGCATGTGAACACTCACATATCCACAAAGGTGAGAACAGGTCCTTAGTCCTAAAGTTAAAAATAGATATGACCTACTTGATGTGGTTGTTGGGTATCAAACTTGGATTCTCTGAAAGAACAGCAAAAATTCTCCACTACTGAGTCATCTCTATAGCCCTAATGTTGCTACCTTATACCTGTAAGAATCCACTAAGTCTTAAACTTCAAAGGCTCTTTGAGAGGTCCTTAATATATTTCAAATAGTTTAAAAAAAGCTAAAATCTTAACACTTTTTCCTTAGAATTTACTAAAAAATTCTGAAAAACTCCTTTATTATATCTTGATTTTAAAGCCAGAAATTTACTTCCCTTCTATGCTATGTTTGAGCTCTTAAAAAAAATTCCCATAAAAAATGAATATATATTCATAATCTGAATTTTAACTGAATTTGTCTTTAAAAATACTTTAATTACATCTGCATGTATGTTTGTCCATATTAGGCTTTGTGCATGTACAATAACAAAGCTGAGATCATGAATTTGTGAGGAAGTGTGGGATAGGAAGATTTCAAGCAGAGGGAAGTATGGAAATGAAGGAAATACAGTACTCCTATATGAAATTCACAAAAAATAAAACAAACTTTTTTTTGGAATTGTGAGAAACTGTTCTCTGTGTTGTCCTGCCTGGCCTCAAACTCACAAAGATTTCCTGACTGTGCCTCCAAAGTCCTAGGATTAAAGGTGTGAACCACTACCGTATCTCAACAATTAAATTTTAGAAAACAGATACAACAACCTATCAGGGGAAGGATCAATTAATTAAAAGCCCCACAATCACTAACCTGTGTCATTCATTCACGTTCACTCCTGGTCTACTCTTAAAAGTTTGCTTTGTAGCCTACAAACATAGCATGAACTGATAATATGAATCTCACAATCCTCATACTTGGGTAATCACAAGGTCACCATTAGTCCAGAAAACAGCAATGGAGGAGGGAAGAAAAATCATTTTTAAAGATAAGGAAAATGCTTCCGAGTGTGATTCATGGAACTGATGAGATGGACATTTCAAAGATTTAGTTAAATAAGTTTCAGCTCTAGGAAATATTTAGAAGTTTTTATTTCCTTCTCCATGTACAAAATTTATCTTTAATTTGTTTTTATACTATGATAATTTAAAAAATGTCAAATTGCATTTGACATTGCTGAAAATAAACTTTGAAGTGGATACTTACGGAGGACAATAGTGACAAACATATATGAATTGCAATAATTGGTGAGAACACTTAGCAACTCCACATGCCACTTGGAAAGATGAATTCCAAACAACCTATACACCCAGAGACGAAGACAAGGCACAGGTCAGATAGAAAAATAATTCAGAAAAACAAATAAAAAACTAAAAACACCATTGGTATACTTTATTTCTATATGTCTTATAGATATATTTAAATGATAGAATCAAACTACAGATGTTAGAACATCCCTAAGGGGTTGCTGTTGGTCAGCTAGTCTGGCAAAACTTTCAGGAAGCACTCAGTGGAGTGAATGAAGGATGGCAGCGGCTTCAGCCCCATCTCAGAGAAGCTTTCTTCTTCTTTGTCATCTTTGACAGTTTCCAAGATGATGAGGATACAGAAGGCTGGGATGAGGCCAAAGAGCTTCGTGTCAAAATGAAAGGCATCCAAGAATCTATGGACACCAGGAGAACCATGGTGTGATGTAAAACTTCTCTGACATTGCTTCCAACTCTACAGGCACATGACCATAAACAGCTAAAGGGTAATCTGGATATCAGGTCAATTCCTAGTCAGACATCAAACTGACCAAGTTGTTGCTGGTGACTACTCTGAAGTGCCTTTGCAAAAACAAGTGTCCTATGTCCATAGAACCCTGGCCTTGAAAGATGAACCAGAACTTCCTCCCAGTATCATAGAAGAGATTGTTCAGTTTGATACTCTAAGCTGTGATCATGAGTATCTTCTTTTCTGTGTGGGCAGGGATCATGAGTGGCTTGCAAGCCTTTCTGGTTCATCATGATGGAAGGCCAACACTCAGCATATTTCCTAGAAGTTGTATGTGGTAGATACTTCTGTGTGGATCTCTGGCCTTGGATATCCTGGTTCCCTCCTGAAATTGTATTTCACCTCAAGTCTCTCAGCCTACAGTATCTGATCAGGTCAGGGATTGGGCATTAACCCATGCCTGTACCACAACTGGATCTTTTCTTTACCCTGCCAAGCAGGATCCCCACATCACCTACTTGTAGTGGGTAGCCATTCCAGCTTTGATCTGGAAGTTCCAACCCCCATTGAGATTTCAGCAACTGTCACTCCTACAAGGCAGGGCCAAGGAAGGCCCCTGGAGACCCAAGATCTGGATGGGCAAGCACTCTCTCTGTTTCTGGACCCAAGACGGTGGAAGGGGACCGAGCAGAGCTTCAGAGAATACTGCTGGACTGCGATACACCTTCCCCAGACCCGCGACCTACCTATCCCTTCATTTGTAAGTTACCCACTAAATAAATCCTCCTTTTAACTACGTGGAGTGGCCTTAATAATTTCACCAATATCTGGCACCCAACATGGGGCACGAACCCACGACCCTGAGATTAAGATTCTCATGCTCTACTGACTGAGCTAGCAGGGCATGTACATCATACCATTGACACCTATTCAGGATTTCAATGGACAACTCCTATGAGTTCTAAAAAGGCTGATTCTGTGCTTACACATATTAGAAGTTATAGCCATCATGGGAATACCTGCACAAATTAAGACAGACAGTGTCCCAGCATATGTCTCCAATAAAATGAGACAATTCTTTGCTTATTACAATATAAAGCATGTTATAGGTATACCACACAATCTCACAGGCCAAGCAGTCATAGAAAGAGCCAATCAAACTTTAAAGGATATGCCAAATAAACAGCAACAGGTAACAATGACTCCTAGAAATAGATTGCATAGTGCTTTATTAACCTTGAATTTTCTCAATGCTGATGAAAAAGGAAAAACAGCTGCAGAAAGACATTGGACAACAGACAAAACTCTTGAGCTAAACCAACCAGTTTATTTCAAGGATGTGCTGACCTCAGAATGGAAACCTGGATATGTTCTACGTTGGGGAAGGGGTTTTGCCTTTGTTTCTGCAGGAGAAAAAAAAGCTATGGATACCAACAAAATTAATAAAAATTTGATTTGAACAATAAAAACCCCTTGATGAGGAGAAGTAAAAGATCATCCACCAATGTGACATCTTTACAAGTTGTGACAAAAATTTAACAATCAAAGGTTGGGGTAGGGCTCTGTTTTTGTCTTTCCAGGATAATGGAAATACCCATCTTCCAAAAATCATAAGGCCTTGGATATCTGGATGTTTACAGCAAAAAGAAAGAACCTATTGGTACCAATCTACACACGGTAAAATCTCACTGTCCAACATCTATCTATCAATCTAGTAAAGTTGTGGTTCCAATTCAATTATAAGCCAAGCTGGATTTGGAGATGGAATTGGCTCACTCCTTCTCTAAACCCAAGCATATTGCTAAAAGAAAAAGTTGAGAGATTCTTCAGTCCCATATCAGAAGAGCCCTCTGGTGTGGGACAGAAGGAAACCAATAAAAAGGGACCATTGTCCTCAAGTTCTAATTCTCTCCATGCTTACTCTTGATTTCTAAGAATCCTTTCTAACATGCTATGTCCTCTTTAAATACAAACCTTCCATTTTGATAACAAATAAGTTTTTCCAATTCCAATCTTGGAAGTCTCCAGAAGGAAGATGGGGTCCCAATTACAACAACTCTACCCAATCCAGAATGATGCCATGCTAATCATCATCATACTACACTTCTTGCCAGAATTTCAGACAATCTTACCCATTACTCTAAGACTTGCTACAGAACCTACAGTTAGTCTAACTGAGATTTGACTATCTGAGCTTTCTCACAGTACCCAACAAAGATAACATTACTCCCTAAACAGCAAGAACCAATTCTAAGAAAATGACGCCCCTTCTCCCTTAGGTTTCATAATTCTCAGGGTTATGGATGATGGTTATAGGGTTGGGGGTGGAAGAAAATGTTAGACTCATTATTCTCCTAAAAAAAGGGGGGAAGGAAGAAATGGAATAGATAGGTATATTATGGAAGATTATTGTATATACTAGTAAACAAATTTAGTAAAATACCAGCCTTAGATAATTTGCACTGTAAATTGCACTGTTATGGATTCTTATATGTTGATACAATTGTAAACTATTTTTTATATTCCTGTTTAAGATAATTTGTATATTGATACAAATACAG
>CABHPH010150426.1:0-20296 GCA_902168325.1 Peromyscus nudipes
CTTCTTCTTCCTTCTTCTTCCTTCTTCTTCCTTCTTTCTTCTTCTTCCTTCTTTCTTCTTCCTTCTTTCTTCTTCTTCCTTCTTCCTTCTTCCTTCTTCTTTCTTCTTCTTGATTTATTTATTATGTATACAGTATTCCGTCTGCATGTATGCCTGCAAGCCAGAAGAGGGCACCAGATCTCATTATAGATGGTTGTGAGCCACCATGTGGTTGCTGGGAATTGAACTCAGGACCTCGGGAAAAGCAGCCAGTGCTCTTAAACGCTGAGCCATCTCTCCAGGCCCCCTTCCTTTCTTCTTTCTCTCACTCCCTCCTTGCTCCCTCTTACCCACCATTCCCTTTCCATTCTCCCCCACCTCCCCAAGTGCTGAGATTATAGCTGTGTACCACCATGCTCGCCCAGCTGACACTGTTCTCCAGCAGGAAGGACAGAGGAGCAAGCATCAGTCTTCAGCCCCTAAGTCACACTCTGATGGTTTTCACTGAGCGCCTCTGGCAGTGGAGTATCTTAACCTGTCTGAGTGGACATAAGGGCAGCGCATGGCATTGAGCACTGGGCTGGATCTTCTCAGAGAATGAGGTGGTCATTGTTTGGGACCATGAACTGCAGCGCGCAAGCCTGGGAGACTCTCCAGCCACTTCCTGTCTGCATGCCCCAGCCCAGCTATCTGAGAGGTGGCTCCAACCAGCAGGGGTAGGCCCAGCTGTGTGTCCACTGGCTTCCAGCCCACTTCTTGATTGCAGACCCAGAGAACAGAATCCTGGTATCTGAGATCAGATCCTGACTCACAGCATACTAAATGGGTTATTTTAAGCCCCTAAGTTTGTAATGCAAGGAGAGGAAACCAATGTCCGGTGCACTGTTCACTGAGAGTCCCATGCTTCTCACATGGTACCCAGCAGAGCCTGTGCTCCATAAATACTGATGGAAGGAAGGAATGAACGACATTTGGATCGCTCCCAAGTTCTGCATCACCACGGCAATAAAACCCTCTCCAAGTTGCTGCTGATCCACAGAGGGGGGATGGTGGTTAAGATCCAACAGAGCAGTGTGGTCAGGGTGGAGAGTTTACATGGAGGTGTCACAACTACGGACATGTTTGTCTTCCAGTTCCTTCAGGGAGATGGTGTGGCTGCTGCCCTGGGTGGTTTAGATGGATTGTGGACGGCTCTCTGGCGACTCCCATCTGAAGACCCAAGTCTTTGAAGTTTTCAAGTCTCTCATTCAACCTTGGTCCCCCACACCTTGGTCAAGTTCAACTGCTACACCCCCAAGTGGCAGCACACCTTGACGCCTGGGGTCCAATTTCTTCAGAGCCCATCTTTCATGTTGATGTGGTGCCTTCTGCAGTGAAATTTTCCAATGTTTTTCTTTATTCCTTCAACGAGCAGAAATAAGGTTCAACCATTGCTGTGGGATGTCTTTCTGTATGCTGTGAATATGTGTTGCTCTGATTGGTTGATAAATAAAGCTGCATTGGCCTATGGCAAGGCAGCTTAGAGGCAGGTGGGAAATCCAAGGAGAGAGACAGGAAGAGAAAGGAGAGGCAGGAGAGATGTGAGCCTGCTGCCCAAGGAACAACATGCCAGCAGACCAGTAAGCCACAGAACACGTGGCAAAACGTAGATGAATAGAAATGGGTTAAGTTATAAGAGCCAGCTAGCAAGAAGCCTGCCATATGCCATGCAATTGGTAATTAATATAAGCCTCTGAGTAATTATTTTATAAGCGGCTGTGGGACTGCTGGCCGGCCAAGCGGAACCGGAAAAACCTTCCGACTGCAAACCATCAAGATGTCTGATGTTAAACCACAAAGCAGACCATCACCCTGCCTTGTGGATGAATTCCAACTTATTTTCTTAGTATCCTCTTTGTTTGCTCGAGAAAGGATCTCACACTGTAGCCCAGGCTGGCCTCTAACTCTCAGCAATCCTTCTGCCTCAGCTTCTCAAGTGCCAGGAGTATAAAAGTGTACCATCACACTGACTTTCATGTGTGTGTGTGTGTGTGTGTGTGTGTGTGTGTGTGTATGCATATGTATACATATATACATATAATTTATAGAATCGTTTTCAGAAGCTTTCTACCTAAAACCTTTGGCAAAAGACGGGAAACCGGGGCTGGTGAGCGGCTCTGTCAGTAGAGCACTCGCTGTGCAAGCGCAAGGACCTGCATCCCCAGAACCCACATAAGAAAGCCAAGTGTGCTGGCACACAGTTGTAATGCCAGTGCCAGCAAGGCAGACAGGCACACCCCGGGTAAAAGCAGAAGACCCTGTCTCAGAGGTGGAAGGGCTGGAGAGATGGCTCAGAGGCTAAGAGCACCTGCTGCTCTTCCAGGGGACTCCCACATCAGGTGGCTCACAGCTGCCTACACCTCCAGCTCCAGGGCATCTAAAGTCCTCTTCTGAAGTCTGCTGGCACCTGCACATGCCATACATGCCTAAATTATTCTTATTATGTGATTATATAATGTGGAGTGACTGGGGAAGACACCACACATGCACACACATACAGATACACAAATAATTAGGGGAGGGGAACTGAGGCTTGGACAGTGGTGAGGACTTGGCTGTGCTCTGAGGGCCAGTGGGCCAGAACTAAGGGGGTGCCGCCAACAGAGCTTTAGGTCAGCTACTGTCAATGTGACATCACACATTTGTGCAGACCCTGTTCTGTCACCAAAAAGGCTGAAGAACGTGGACGAGAGGAGCTGATTCATGCAAGGATGCCCCACTTCCCCTCAGCTAGGAAAGACTTGCACCTGTTTACAATACACGTCACAAGGAAGGCACTATGTCACTCATGCAAAAACAGAGGCCTGCACATAATGAAGTGTGTTCTCCTCTGGAGGCTTGAGTGAGGAAGAACTCCCTTCTTGGCTCATTCAGATTGGGACAACATCCATTTGTTCCTGCTGGTGGAGGCTGGCTATGGCCTGCTGTGCCCAGAGGCCACCATGGGGGTTCCTCCAACCTGCTTGCTCTTTGTATGGTGCCAACAAGGAGAACCTCCCTCTCCAGTCTGCTTGGACACATTACTATGTGGTGTGATGCCAGGCCATGACCTCACCTGTTCCAGAAGAGGGGACTACACAAGATGTAGGCACCAGGAAGTAGAAAACCAAAGGCAGGAACCTCGGGGTCTATGTGCCACAGAGTGTGAAGGTCCTGAGTGGGGTAGGGCCAGTCCAGAGGAGGGCTAAGAGGCCATCCAGGGAAGGTGGGTGATGGAGGGATGAAGCTGAGTGCAGGCAGCCCAGGGCAGGTGTGGGGGGGGGCAGGCTCTAAGGACATTGCCCGGAAAAGTTTTGTGAGAGAGAGAGAGTATGCATGTAGAGGCTCACTGATCCAGCTGTACTTGCTGGCCAGTAAGCAATCAGGGATCTGCCTGACTCTGACCCATCAGTGCTGGGGTTACAGATATGTGCCACACCCAGATTCATATTTATTTTAAAGAAACAGGTGTTTCCTCTGTGTATACCAGTATCTTCTGCAGGGTGAGCTTCGGAGGCAAATCTCTCCACATTGTCTTGAGGGGAGGAGCCACCCCAGGCAGCTGGGAGTGGCCAAGAGAAGGACCTCTGGTGGTTTCTGAGTCCTGAACTATGTGAATGATGTACTGTGGCCAAAAAACTGCATTCATCTGATGTTTGTTTTTCTTTCTGCCACACCAAGTTTTTAATGCAGGGCTAGGAATTGAACCAGGGCCTCTTGCATGCTAGCAGGCGGGAAGCAACATGAAGGAAGCCATGGGAAGAACCCTAGGCATTTGCAGAAAGCTGGACCAAGAAAAGGAGTGCCAACCATCCCATCCATGGCACACAGAGCACACGCACACCGGCCAGGGTGCCACAGAGTCTGGTTCTGACCCTTTTTATGCACATCCCCAGTGCCCACATCTACCTTCTTAGCTCTCCTTTATCCAAGAGAAGTGATGTGGGCACACTCTGACCTCAGGGACACGACTGCCCCTAAGGAGCACTTCCTATATCTCTAGCAGGTTGAGCTGCCACCTTTTCATAGTTCTGAAACGAACTGCTAATTTCTCTTTCTCTAATTCATTTGATGGTCACTTCAAATAAAATTCTTCAAAGAGATCGCAAAAGAAGAAAAAAGCGAAGGAAAGAAAAGAACCAGGGCATTAACTACAGACTTCTGATGGGTTATGTTTCCCTGAACGCTATTTCCTGCAATATTTTTGTGCTCTAAATGATCAGTTCTAGTCCCTGTGTAGCCAAATAATAATAATTACCATATAAATGAATATGCATATGTGTCATTTTCCTCCCGAAAAGCTAGAGCGCCTGCTTGTTTGGGGTGAGGGTTTGTTTTGCTTTTGAACAACCAAAGCTCATAATTAGAAGCCTAGCCTCGCCCTGGAAATCTGTCTCCGTCGGGAGGAGATGAAAACGGCTCCAGATGCCCCTTGAAGGTTAAAAGAAATCTTAAAACAAATTGAAGGAGGTGCTTCTTCTCCCCACAGGTAGCAACGGCTGGGACACAATCACAATCACAGACATGCAGGTCAGAGAGGCACCCCTGTCTTCAAGCACAACCCTGTTGTTGTGCAAGGTGGGGAAATGGAGGTACAAAGGAGGAAACAATGACCAAGCCTCCAGGAGACACCCCATCATGACAGGAGCTCCCTCCTCAGTAAAGGAAAGTAGAGAACCACCATGGAAGACACTGATGCCAGACTCAGGCCTCCACACACACACGCAAGAAAAACAACAAGCCGGGCAGTGGTGGCACACGCCTTTAATCCTGGTAGTCAGTAGTCAGGAGGCAGAGGCAGGCGGATCTCTGAGTTCGAAGCCAGCCTGGACTATAGAGTGAGTTCCAGGACAGCCAGGGCTACACAGAAAAACCCTGTCTCGAAAAACAACAACAAAACAAAACAAAAAAGCACAACTGGGTGAGGTACTGAAGGTGCACTGGGCCCGACCACAGGTGCCACCCACCCGATCAGAGGGGCCACCAACAGCTTAGCAGTCACAGGCTTTCCAAACAGTAGAGATGGGCCTGCAATGAGATGTAGCAGATAAAGCTGTTCCCATCATCAGTCACCATGGCAATAAGTATTATAAATGTCTATGTAGTCAACAGTATCAATCACAACACAGTATCATCACATATAATAAGATAGAATCAAGGCAGCAATTATGATATAAACATATCAGTAATAGTAAATGTCATCATTCTGTTGACAGTGGGAACTCTTGGCAAGGACCCTAGACGCTTGACCTTGAACTTGGTCTACACTGCAGGTATATTGTGAAAATAGGCTGCATGGATGAAGCTTGTAAACAGGTTCAAGAAGGGCTGCTGGACATCAGCCTTTGTTGGGGCTCGGGATTCAGCTCACTTGGAAGAGTGATTGCCTACCATATGCAAGGCCCTGGGCTCCATTCCCGGCACTGCATAAACCAGATGTGGTGGTCCATGACTGTAACCCCTGCACTCAGGACACGAGGGCACAAGGATCAGAGGTGCAAAGCCAGGGTGAGCTATATGACTCTTATGTATCCTGGAGGGAAGGCTTGAGATACAACTGAAGTCACCAAAGAGCCTCAGTTTCTCCAAAACCATCACCCCATAATGTCTGGTAGAGACCAGGCAGCCCTGACCAGCTGGGTCACTGTTTATTTCGTGTTTTATTTTTAAAGATTTATTTATTTATGTGTACATGTGTATGTCTGCATGTATATAAGCAGCTACCCATAGAGGCCAGAAGAAGAGATTAGATCCCCTGGAGCTGGAGTTATGGACAGTTGTGAGCCACCTGATGTGGGTGCTGGGAACCGAATTCTGCTCCTCTGCAAGATCTGCAAGTGCTCTTAATGGTTCAACCATCTCTCCAGTCCTGTGTGTCGCATTCCTAATGTGTTCAGATAGAAACAGAAGGGCAGCTGAGTTCTTGTGAATGTAGCTTGCTCCCAGGACACACAAAACCACTCTGTAACTCAGCCTGAAGCATTTGTGGCTTTGCATTGCCGGCCAAGCTTCCACGTTTACTGCCGCCGGGATGCAGTGACATGAGAAAAAACACTTGCACCAATCAGTACTGTTTTGTCTATTACGAGGCTCCAGAGGGACAGTGACTCTCAGAGCTGCCCAGCTGGTTCCAGATGCCTGGGTTTCCATGCCAGCCAGTTTATCCCCAGTTACATGACAGCAGGACGAGCTCCCCACTTTTCCTCTCCCTTCACTCCTTATGTCCGTCACATCTAATGCATTCCCCTACAGTTCTGGCTGGGAGCTGGAGAGAAGGTCCATGAACACCCCCACAGGCATGTCCTTTCCACCACCATGACGGCCAAGCCCCTCCAGGGAGGGAGACTCCTGCAGCACAGGCCAGTATATGTACCTGGCCAATCCTGGATGTTTTGGTAAAGTTTTATTGGGAAGCGACCCTGCTCTTTCATGACACCTGTATTTAGCTGCTTTGGTAGTACATTAGCACAAAGTGGCCGTCACACGGACATGGAGTCAGCAACCCCGAATGATCACACCACACCACAGCTGGCCGGAAGAGCCCCAGATCTGGGCACCTGCTCATGCCTGGGCAGGAGACCACTGGCTGGCTGGCTGTGAGTGACTTGAGGTAAGAAGAACACAAAAACAGTTCAGACCCCTCTTTGACCCCGAGACTTCAGCTTATATGTGACCTGTTCATAATTCACATGACTGGACCACACAGGGCAAGCCTGTGAAAACTGCTGTTCATTCACCTGCACACTGGAAAAAAAAACAAAAACAACAAAAGACAAAAACAACCTGGGTGTTCTTCTAGATCTTGCCCCCCCACCAATCAATTTTTAAGGGAGGGAAGAAGAGGGGGATGGAGGTAGAGAGAATAGTATGTCTGCACATACGTATATGTGTGTTACACAGGTTCCAGGTCTGGGCACAATGGACTAAACACACCCTACCTTGTCATCATCCCCACACATTTATGCATCCTGAATCCTCAAGGCAGGTACCAAGTAGGGGAAGGAGAGGGCCGGAGGAAAGGTCAGGGTGGGGGAGCATGTGGGAGGAGCTCCACAGGCTTTCCTGCTGCAGCTAGCATGACTCAGAAACAGGGGCCCAAGAGCCTGTAATAAATGCCCTAACGCTCCCTTTCTCTGTTTTCCTACTACAGGGCCCTGATATGGGGACGGTTGTAGGAAACATGAAGCTGAGTCCCAGAAGTAAACCACAACTTTCTGGCTGGAAGGCTGAGGAGTACAACAGGAAGTGACCAGGGAGGGAGCTTAGGAAGGCAGCCCCCTGAGTTAGTTTTTGCTATGGTGGAACTTCTAAGACTTTTTTTTAACATGAGGTTTATTTTGCTTATGGTTTTTTTTAGAGAAATGATGATTAACCTGTATTGTCAGCCTTACTGGAATTGGAGCCACCATGGAATCACATCACTGGGTGGCCAGGAGGGCATCTATAGAGGCTTAACTGAGCATCTGTAGGGTGAGAAGACCCACCCTGACCATGGGCTGGAGTCTCCAACTGAATAAAAAGGAGAGAGTGAGCCGAGCACCAGCATCCGTCTCTCTTGGCTTCCTGCCTTGGATGCCACGTGACTGATCACCTCACATCCTGCTACCATGCCTTCCCTAATAGTATTCCAAGGAATGTGCTGAGAAATGAAGGCTTTGATCTCACCCAGGGCCCCCTGGTACAGAGGCAGCAAGAGATGGATGGCATGGCCCTGCAGTCCTCATAACAGCTGAAAACAAGGTCTACATCAAAACCAAAACCCAGAGCCACCAGGTTGGAACATGCTAGAACCCAAATGAATCCATCACCTGCCGAGACAAAAATGTCAACATTCACCACAGGACAGGACCCAGAGTCTTATGACATGAACAGCATCCAGGATATAGCCCCACTCAGCCCAGGGAGATCCAGACCACTCCTGACTCGTGTGGAGGAAGAAAAACACCATTGCCATGGTGTGGCCCAGGTGTTGGAATCATTCACAAAACAAAGACTCTAAAGCAGATGGCTTAAAAAAAAAAAGCCAGTCTAGTAAATGATAGAAAGACCAGTGTCTTGACAAAGACACAGGAGGCAGAAAGAAGAACCAACTGAAATTTTAGGACTTAGAAAAGCAATAACCCAAGTAGAAACCACACCGGGTGCGCTCAGAGGCAGGAGGACGAGGAGACCAAAAGGATTAAGGAGCCTGGTGAAGTTCACTATAAATGATCACATCAGATAAGCAGAGAAATGAGAACAGAACAGTTCTGGGGACCTGTGGACAACAGGTGTGTTATTAGAGCACCAGCAGGAGAGGAGAATGTGGTGTACATGGGATCAACTTGATGTGAGTACGGCCATCCTGGTTACAACTGCCACTCGGCCATCAGCTCACCCTGATGCATCCCAAGCTCTAGAGAACAGGGTCCTTCAGACAGACAGCAAGTGTGCTGCATGGCCCCTGGAGCCAGACTTGCTTCTCAACCCATGTTGGGCGTGTGAATAGGTTTTGGGAAAGGCCAGGCACACAGCGGCCCACCTTTACGTGCCTTAGCATAAAACCCTTTCTCCAGCATGTGGGGCAGGGGGCTGTCTGTGTTGCTGCTATCCAACACACGCTTTTGTCCCAGGCTTCCTCTGACCTCTCTTGGTGTGACTCTGGGCCTGTTTACCCACTTGTGACTGGCTCTCAAACACTGGACCAGGGTTTCTGAAACTGTGCAGGGAATGATTTAAATGATAAAATCTGGGGCTGGAGTGATGGCTCGGTGGTTAAAAGCCCTGGCTGCTCTTCTAAAGGACCAGTTCCCAGAACCCCGTCATACAGCTCACACTGTCTGTGACTCTAGTTGCAGGGGATCTTATGCCCTCTTCTGGCCTTCATGGGCACTGCACACATGTGGTGCATACATACACTCAGACATAAAATAGAAATAAATAAAAATTTAAAAAGATCAAAAGTCAAAGACCTTGGACACTTCAGGTTCACTATCTCCTTCACGTAGCCCCTCCCACATACACTTTGGCAATTTCATTTTGCTGGTTTCTCTCCTAGAACCCCTCAGAGTGGGTTAGCCATCCCTAAGCACCCCAACAGAACTGTCAACTACCACAGCTGCTCTGAAGCCCATGACCACACACTGGCCTTTGCTCAGCTTCTAGTTGCCAGCTTCACCTTTTCTGTAACCTCAAAGATGGACACATCCCTTCCCCCTTATTCTGGTAACCACCCCTAGCCATGCAGTGCCATGTAGTCTTACCCTCCTGAGGCAGTCATCCTCATTCAGGCGCTCCTGGACCAGGCCAACAAGCAACGAATTGGGAATCCTCTGAAGGAAAGATACATGGTGTGAGGTCCCAAACCCCAGCCTGGTGCTCACTGGGGCAGACACGGGCAGCACCCTTGACTGGGCCCCTGAGCATTCTCCCCATAATGGTATACCTATGCCATCCCTTCCACATTCTCTGATGTTTTACCACCCAACTCCATGTCTACCTCCAAGCATCAGGCTTCCCCAACCCTCAGGGGATCTGTGGCTCATGAGTGCATGTCTCACACTGACCCATGCCCCATGAGTGCAGATAATGAGGTTTTCATTACACAAGCTGCTCAAGGATGTGTCTGTCATTCCCAGTAGTTGTGACATTCCTCAAGGAAAGGAACTGTATCTTTGGTCTTCGTACCCACACAAGGTAGAAGGGGGAACCAGTTGACTGAGGCTTGAGTGTGTGCACACCTCTCTCCAACAGCACATTCAATGACTTCACACTGGTGACCAAAAGCTGGCTTTGATGAAATTGTTCACACCACAACACAGGGGCAAATGATAGAAGGTCTTACCCCCACACAGCTGAGTGTGAATGTTGACCAGCAGACCCCCAGCCCTAGCATCAGAATAGTGCCAAGGCTACATTTCTGGAAGCCTGGCTTTTATGAATCAGTGACACATCGAAGTCATGGAGTCATAACCACAGCTGGTATCTCCACCTCAGGGGCCACCTACCTTGCTTTTTTTTTCCTTCTTTCACTGGCCTGGAACATTCCACGTAGGTGAGGCTGGCTGGCTAGCCTCAGGACCCTTCCTGTCTTTGTCTCCTCAGTGCTGGGATTACAAGTATGCATGACACATGCCTGGCTTTTTTACCCAGGCCGTGGGGATGAAACTCAGGTCCTCATGCATGTACAGCAGGCACTTTACCTACTTGGCCATCCCCGCCCCCCTCCCACAGCGCTTGCTTTTGTCAGACAAGGTTTTATGTAGCCCAGGCTCTCCTCCAACTCCTATGTAGCCAAGGGTAACCTTTTATGACTGAGCCTACTGCCTCTACCTCCCATGTGCTTGGATTATCAGGGATCTAATCCAGGGCCTGATGCCTGCTAGACAAGTATTCTACCAACAGTCACATCTTCAGCCCAGCAGTGACTTTCCTGGAACCCGCCCCAGGAGTTCTAAATTTGAGAACCCACATTTCCAACATGTTCCCAAGTGATGGCATTGCTCCTAGACTGAGGCCTCACATGGAGAACCTCTGGCCAAAAATGACCTCAGAGTTGTGCCTTTTTGCCGGTGCCCAGGTCCTCCCACGTGTCCAGTGGAGTTCCCAGGGTTGGCAGTAGAGAAGGAGTGGATAGGCAGCACCTTCTCTTCTCATTCCCTCCTCCAGTCCCCTCCCAGCCAGAGCGGCTTCCATTCCCAGGCCATGTTCCCAGGGCGCACCCCCTTTTCCTGATGCCATCTACTCCTACAGCATGCAAATAAGTACAGGGACACAGGAAGCACCTGCCCAGATGCACGGAATTGGAGCAGTCAAAGCGCATGGTTGAAAGATTGGCAGGCCCGGCTGGGGTGCATGCCTCGGGAAGCCTTCCCAGCAGGGGCTAGGTGGTGGCTTTGAGCAAGGCCCATCCCGGTGCCCCCTGCCGTTCCCTGCCACTGTGCTGTCTGGATGGCAGCTTTGATGTGTCACATCATCACGAGGGCTTCTGGGCTGTTTCTCCAAGCCCTGCCAGATTGTCTTTGCAGGAGTCAGGCCGCCTCCTTCCAGAACCTGGTAATGCATCTCCACCCTGCAGCCCCCAGGCCTGGCTTTGGGGGGAGAGGCAGAGATAAGTAGATAGAGCCCAGGTGGCTTCTCCTGGGCACAGGTGTGAGTGCCCAGACTCGCCTGGGGCCACTCTGCTTCCTTGTTTGCTTAGGGACAGCATTGGCTGCATCTACTCCAGCCAGTTTGGGTTTTGCAGCTTTGGGGCCCAGTGGTGGGATGGCTGGCTCACCACCCCAATGTGCCTTCCTCTCTTGAAGGACATGCTGATTGGATGCTTAGAGGTGCCAGGTATATGGGCTGTTCCTGGTTCTGCCCCCCAGGACCACTTAACTTCCAGGATTGAACTTCATTTCACATGGGAATGGCATGAGCTTGGGTCACTTATCACCAGGCTCCACTTTTGGGGACCCAATTGTCCCTGGGTCACCGAGGTGGGCACAGAACAGACTCTAGTAGTACAGCAGAAAAGGACAAGCTGAGAGTCCTTGGTCTGCCTTCCACACAGACAGCAGCTCTGTCAGAATGGTCGAGAACCTTTTCCAGGTCCAGAGAGGTAGCTGAGTGGGGAACGGCACTTGCCACCAACCCTGATGACCTGAGTTCAATTCTTGGGACCTATTTGGTGAAAAGAGAATCTACTCTTTCAAACTGTCCTCTGACTTCCACAAGTGCCTTGGAGCCTGCATGAGCACACACACACACACACACACACACACACACAAAGTATAATTTAAAAGTAAAAAGTTTTTTTTTTCATTTTTTAAGAACAGTTTCTAGCTTCTGAAGCAAAGCTCAGCTGCTGCAAGTTAGCAGGAAATTAAGGGATGGCAGGAACTGCCCCCAAGACTCTGGAAGAAGAGGCAGAGGTTGGGGACTGGGGACAAGAGGAAGGAGGGAATGAGAGGCAGACTCCCCCACAAGGCAGCCAATGATACTGGAGGAGGAATGGGCAGTGTTGGCCCTGGGATGTGGGAGGCTACCAGGCTAGCACACAAGCCAGCCACCAGATTTTAAATCTGTAGACACAAAACTGGGCACAGTGGCACATGCCTGGAGTCCAGCACTTGGGAAGTGCAGGCCAGAGAGCATCAGGAGTTGAAGAACAGCAGTCAGCCTGGGATACAGGGGGAAAATACATGTAAACACTGTGGAGACCTGAGTTAGGAATAACCCAGCTTTAAGAAGGCCTCCCTGAGGCCAGCTTTCCAAGTTCAGGTCACTTATTCACTCCACAAACACAGGCAGCTCTGCTCCAATGCAGCATGGTTCAGAGGATGCCCAGACACAGCAATGATGACGTAATTAACTGCAGTGACAGAGGGGAGTCATGCTGGGTGGGGCTGGGCTCTCATCTCAGTATTCCCAAGATGTTCTCTTTAGATGTTGTGGCTTGATCCCACCCTGAGGACTGGCTCTAGATGACCAAGGCAAGGCCAGGCTACAGGCGGTTTATAAGGTACCTGAAGTGCAAGTAGGCTGTGCTGCTGGGGCCAGCTGGAGCTGGGGACCCCTGGGGGAGGCAGTTTGCATACTTCCTGCAGAGGGGTCAATCCTAAAGCTCTGGGGCCTGACAGGAGCAGCTGAAACCAGGACCTGGCCTGTAAGGGTCTCAGATCCCCGCATATCTTTGTCATACTTCATAATATATAGTGCAGAATAAACAAAGAGCTGTGCGAACCCTCAGTGTCTTGGGGGACAGTGCTGTCCCTTGGGGTGTTCTGACACTTTGATTCCAGGATCTTCCATGTCCGGCAGCATCACAGCCCTGCTCTTAGGAAAGCTTTGAATGAACCTTAACTCTGTAGTCTGGGCACACCTCCCAGCCTGGGCCTGTGGCTCAGCAGGTGGTCATGACCACACTGAGCATGTCTTTATTGGCTGCAGTCTACTTTAATCTTTGGTTTTGACAAAAAGGGATCCTTTGGCAAGGTGGATGACTAAAGTTCACAAGTTCGGCTTGAAGGTCAGATATGCTTGTGTTTCTGTCTCATGGGGGAGCACACCGGCTGACTGGGCTGGCTGACGTACATGGCGCCCATGCTCCAGCGCCTAAGCACTAGAAGGGCCAACAGGCCTTGACTGTGACAAAGCACTGGGCAAATGAATGGCTGTGGCTGTGGCTGTAGGATCTGAGATGGTGGGGCTGAAGGGACCTGGAAAGTGGCCCAGACACTGAGTATCAGCAGATGTGAGAGTCCCACAGGAGGAGGACCTCAGAGAAGAATGCCAAAAGACACATCCCCACTCCCTGGCCCAAAGGGAATTTTGAAAAATATTCTTTGCATTTCTGTTTGATTAAAGAGAAACAGTGTGCTGAAACACAAGACAAGGGGGTAAAACAGGCAGCGATCTGGGTCACTAGCCAGCCAGCCAGCCAGCCGAGGTGGGTTCCAGGTTCAGTGAGAGACCTGACTGAAGAAAGAACATGTCGGACAGTGATCGAGGAAGACACTCATCATCACCCTCTGGTCTCCACACACGAATGTGCACTGTCATATACACACACATACACACATACACACACACACACACACACAGTGTGCACCATAATGTCCTCTCTCTCTCTCTCTCTCTCTCTCTCTCTCTCTCTCATACACCAAACACACAAAAAACAATCTTGCATTTTAAAAGACACTTGGTCAGCTAGGCACTGTTGAGGGCACAGAGGTCCTTGTACTCACAAAGAAGCACTAAGAGAACGGGGAATGTTAATCATGCAGGGCTGTCTCCTCAATGGAGAAGATAAAATCAAATACCCACATTCCATCCAGAAAGCTGAGCATGGAGGTTGTTAATGACCTGGTGACCTTTTTGCTGTCTGTGGAGGCAGACCTCACCCTAACTCCCCAGAATGATTCTCCCAGACTTTTCCTTGTAGTGGGTGGCTGTCCGAGCCATGCCCTGAAGCACGGCTACCTAGTGAGGTAGCCGGCAGCTGTTACACCTGCCTATGACCTTGAGGTACCTGCCCCTGGGGGGTGGCCACCAGGGACTCTTAAGACCTGGGATGTAGGCACCCTCTCTCTTGGCTACCTTGACCACAAGTTTTGGATGCTGAGATCTTGGACCAAGCCATTCAGCGTGGGACATAGCTCAGCTTTCCCAGACCCTACGATAAATCTCCTGTGGTTGTGAATTCACCCCCAAATAAATTCCTTTGATCATTAATAGACTCCGTGGATTAATCCCATTGCTTTCCTCCCTAGACCCTTGCCCATCCTTAGGGAGATGTCACATGTACTCTGTGGCCTGCTGACCTCTATGCTATGGGTCAGAGACCACACTAGATTCTAGGACTTTCAGCCATGGAACCCACCCTCATGGTCACATGTACCCTGTAGAAGAGTCTCTATGTAGTCACACCTTAAGCTTTGTTGTACACATGGAATTGGACAGATTGTTGCCTGGAAACCTTTTCCCAAATTGTACTGTGTTTTAAATATACTGACAGTGAACCGCCTGGCATTAGACTCCCCAAAGTCTGGTTAAGGTTGACAAAGTCAGTCCGCACCGGGTTTTCATTCTTTATCTCTTTGGTGGTTCACTCCCTGTATGGCACCTGCAGGAACCCCCATGGGACATGGTGCTGCATGCCATTAATCCCAGCACTCAAGAGGCTGTCAGTTCTGGGGTGCAGGTCATTTGGTGAACACAAAGCTGGTAGGGCCTGGGAAACAGCATTCCCAATCCTGTGGGATGCACCAGGAGAATGCACGAGTGGGAAGTACCGAGGGTGGACGCGGGGCCATGGGGAACCCGACCGTGTCCGAGAAACACTTCCAAAGCCTAGCAATGGGGTTGCTATACTTGATGACAGCCCTTAAATTACAGCTCGGCTCAGTCCCACAGCCCAGGTGCGGCCACCAGTCCCAGCCTCTGGGGAATGCGGATGCCTCTTCCCCTTCTTCACTGGACTGGACCACTATGTCTCACACAGGGCAGATCATTGCTCTTTGCTCCATCTACTTTCCTACAAGGAAGTGCCTGATCTCCAAATTCCCCCTTTCCTCTGTCATATCTGCCTGCATCTTATTTTACCCAAGACGTTGCTTTTCAGTCCATTCAAAAGAAAATGGAGGGCTGGAGAGACAGCTCAGGGGTTAAGAGTACTTCTCTTTCAGAAGACCTGAGTTCGGTTCCCAGCACCCACATTAGGTGGCTCACAACCACTTTTAACTCCAGCTCCAGGGGATCTGACACCCTCTGTAGGCCTCTGAGGGTATCTGCATGCACATGGCATACATGCATACACACACACACACACACACACACACACACACACACACAAATAAGGAGAAATCGTCTAAAATATATATTATTTTTAAGAAGAAGATGGAAACTAGCTGAGCAAGTAGGAAGTGGAGACCTTGCCATAGCTGCTCTGTCTCTGCCCCTGGCCCAGGCCAACCTTACCTTGTAAGTCTCAAAGTGTTTCTTGGCTTCCTCAGCCAGCAGGGAGAGCTCTCTTTCTAGTAAGTTCTCCTTGGTGACGAGGTTGCTGTTCAGATGTTTGCAGAGCCACATTGCCTGAAGAGAGGAAAGAAGAAACGGAAGTGAACGCAACACGCACCTTAGGTGTAACTCCTCACGAGGGGTGGGGGGGACGACACGATTCAGTAAAGTGTTTTCCTCGTAAGAAGAAAGACCCGAGTTCAAGCCCTGGGACCCACAGAACAAATCCTGGCACGACGGCACACTTGTGACCCCAGTGCTGTGAAGGTGGAGACAGGAGAACCCTGGGGCTTGCTGGCCAGGCCGTCTAGACCACAAGCGAGTTCCAGGCCAGTCTCAGAGGAGGCAGATGGTGTTAATGAGTGCAACTCAAAGACGTCCTCTGGTCTACACACACACACACACACACACACACACACACACACACACACACACGCACACACGCACGCACACACAGCTAGGTATGGTAGTACATGGCTGGAATGCCAGCATTCTGGAAGCTAAGGCAGGAGAACTGTTAAGTTTGAGGCCAAACTGAACAAATAGAGGGACCCTGTCTAAATAAAAACAAAACAAACAACAGAATTAAGCCCACCAAATCCTTCTATATTCTGTTAGAAAAAGCTGGCTGAGGAGCCTGGACCTTAGTGGAGAAAAGGCTGGCCATGGGAAAACAATAATTCCTGGGGAGCGGGAGGAGGCCCCCAGGGGGTGGACACAGCAGGTACTTCCCAGCCTCTCCCTCATGAGCACCGTCTGCCTCACCCACCATTGGCTCTGTGTGGCCGTCCACCCCTGGGTCTTTCTGAGCACTGTGGACCACGAGGAAGAGGTGGAGGTAGGTCTTTGTGTTCCATACCTGCTCTGCCCAGTAAATCCCTCCTAGGGATCAGAGAGGAGCCATTTACCTAAAGGAGAGCTGTACTGTTGCTGAGAACACAGCTCAGTAAGAGAGCCCAGCAGGCGTCACCATGGATCCCAGCATCAAGATCACTGGTGGTCCATGCCCAGCCCCAGGGGCGACCACACCCATCTGTAGGAGACTCCAGGACCCTAGAGTTTTCAAAGTCCTGGTGATACCAAGAACTGGCAAGTGGGGGAAACCCGTCTCTAAAAGTAACATCATGGAGGAGGCTGGATTCAGGGAGGCTGACTAGAAAAGAAAAGAAAACAGAAAAACTACATATGGAGGCACAGAAGGACAGAGAGACAGACAGATGGACAGACAAATGGCAACAGCTACGCTGAGCCTCACAGTGCAGCATGCACAGGGTGTGTTGTGAACGGATCAGCCATCTTAGTTCCTTTTTGAGGTGAAGTGCTGGTTTGGCAAGGGACAGCCTAACCCTACTGTGACATGGGCTTAGAAGGTAGAAAGAGTCCCATCTCAGATTATCACAATTCTAGTACATCTACGGAATTTAACAACTACCAGGGACTAGCTCGGTGTATTGGAGTGCCTGACGCCAATCTTGACAACTTGAGCTCCATCCCAAGGACCCACATGATAGAGAGAGAGAATCAACTCCTACAAGTTGCCCTCTGACCTCCATTTATCCACTGTGGCCCATGTATGCCCCCCACAAATGCCCATGTGTGCACATACACACATGCAAAATAAATAAAATGTAATGAAAGTAAAAAAAAAAAAAGCCTGGACCTGCAGCTGGACATGGTAGCCCACACCTGTAATTATAGCAACTGAGAGGCTGAGGGAGGAGGGTTACTGTGACTTTGGGGACAGCCTGTGCTATAGCACAAGTTCTAGGCCAGCCAAAGCTATATGGTAAGACCCAATCTCTAAAGAAAATCAAAGTGAAACCAAGGACCTAGACATTAAAGTCCTGGATAGGACGAAGGCACCAGCCTCCAGCCAGTGTCTGCTGTGGAAAAGGGACAGGGCAGGGAGAGGCTGAAGTGTTACCAGTCTGATCTGCTCTTTACCTTGCTTTTCCTTTAACACGGAGAGACCAAAGAGAAAGGGTGGTAAAATGCTAAGTGTATGGAAAATCTCAGAACTGACATGTGAGCATTTGTGGCAGAGCGTCCTTGCTCTTCCCCCTTCAGCTAATTCTCAGTCCACACTGAGACACCATAACCAAAGCCTCTAACATATGCAGCCTGTTTGACCCAGAAGTCCTTCTAGAAATGCATTCTCCAGCTACAGCTGAGGGAATGCCCAGGGTGCCTCTGAGGTGTGACCAGGGAAGGGGGGCACCAAAGTGTTAAGGCAGCACTCATCCCTGAAGAGCTGTGTGACTGGTTTTGTATTTTCTGAATTCCCATCTGTGGTGATTTGAGGCATGGCCTTGTTGGGAAAAGTGTGTCACTGGGGTAGGCTTTGAGGTTTCAGAAGCTCAAGCCAGGCCCAACGGTTCACTTGCTCTTCCTGCTGCTGCCTGCCGATCCAGATGTAGAACTAACTCTCAGCTCCCTCTCCAGCACCACATCTGCCTGCATGCCGCCATGCTTCTGGCCATAAAGATAATGGACTGACCTCTGAACTGTAAGCTAGCCCCAGTTAAATGTTTTCCTTATAAGAGTTCCTGTGGTCACGGTGTCTCTTCACAGCAATAGAAACCCTAACTAATACACTGACTATGAACACACATTGCCATTTATGATGAAAAAGTGGGCAGGAAGAGAGGAAAAGAGCAGGCGTGTGGACGATTCACCAATGCACAGGCTCCTGTCCACTGGAGCGCGGACGGCACATTCTAGAATGACATTTAATATAACGCACTTACAATGGTAGTTTTCCCTGAGGCAGGCGGACCTAAGATCACCACCTTCGGCACTGTGGAAGAAAAAGATTTGGATGTCAGCACTGAGCTTGACGAAGTGGCCTCCCACATCTGCGCTGCGCTGGGTCTATTTCTTTTCTCCCCAGATTTCATTTCTGCCAGTGACACGGCCATTCATAATCCTGAGTCTGGGAGACACTCGCGCCCCAGAACACACTCTCTGTGTTTAGAGAGGTAAGCGATCACAGAGATGGTTTATTTTTCTATCTCCGCGGGGACACGGACACAGTAACTTGTTTGCCAAACTAATGAATATCAAAAACAATTGGGATTTTCAAACGCCATAAAGCATTTTAAACAGGGACTTTGTCTTGGGAACACTCTTTCAAATAAAGTTGTATTTTATGTAAATCGACCTTTGATGCTTTTATATATATATATATATATGCCTTTTTATTTACCAAATTGTATCCCCCCCCCCGCCATTTTATAGAAGAAAATAATGGAAAGAAGCCTGCAGTGTATGGGTCAGATTTATAAAACCCAAGGTAGGTAGGTCTTTGTTTTCAAATGCAGGCATTTCTATGCAAATTTTTGAAAACCCTGGCAGCTTATTTGTAGCTGTGAGCCCTGGCTCTGGAAGTCTTGGTTCTGCAGAAGAAGCCTGAGAGTGTCATCTGGGACACCATGGAGCAGTTGCTGGTAACTGGGAGGAGACAGAAGCCTGTCACAGTGACAGGGTGGGACAGGGGCACAACAAGGTCAGAGGGACACATAAGCCCACGGGTGACTGCCAAGGAAGTCTCTTGATGATGTCACCTCCATCTTACTGGTCCAGAGTGAGTCCCCTGAGCCTTAGGACACACGAACACTATCTACCCCAACTCTCTTGAGGCTCTTCTACCTACGTGGAGCTGGAAGGACTCTTCTCCGTGCAGAAGTGAGGCATGAGTCACTGTCCACTCTGGGGACAGACACGGAGATGGAACCAGAGAGTGTCCTTTAGGCCAGTACTTTAGAGGCCAGCACATGGACACTCTGCTAGGCTGTTTGGGTTCAGATAGATCTCTGCCCAAATTGCCAGTACCTTCTCACTTCTGAGGTGAGGGTGGAGAAGTGTGTGAGTTGGTGCCCCTCCCCCAACTCTGAAAGTCTCACAAGTAGCACAGGACCCATCAGGGGAGGATGGGATAGGGGACATGGCAGGCAGGCTAGCAAAGTGAGCCATACACTCTGGGTACCACAGTGCTTCTGGCCTGAGCTGCCAGGATCCTTTAGGTCCTTGGGCCTGCAGGGGCATTGCTTCCAAAAGGCTGGGATGTGTTCTGCTTTTCCTAATAGCCCTGGGGCTCAGAGAATCCCTTGGGGGTCCCAAATGATCCCCTCCTTTGAGCTGAGAGGCCTTGGGCAGCCCCTTTCTTCCCAGATGATGCTAACATACGTCCACTTACCACTTGTCATTCCCTGTCAAGTATGTCCTTGCCTCCACCCAGCAGGGGATACTCTGGGCCCTACTGCCTCTTCCTGCTTGAGACTACACCCTGGTTCCACTGTGGGACTGGTCAAGTTACCTGTAGCAGCTTCCCTTCCACTGCAGTAAGCTTCATTACCAGTCCTAAAAACTGGGGCACTGCTGTCCCAGCGAATGGCCAGCTCTCTGAGGGAAGGTACAAAGTCTTATCCACATGAACCTTCCCCACAGAAGTTAATACTGCAGGGCCACCCACCCAGCAGAACCTGCAAAGGCCACCTCAGCTATCTGCCAGCCCTTGATGTGACCATAGAGTCACCATTGCTGTCACCTACAAAAGGCTCCCCTTTGCCAGTCAACCTTGTGGGGAACTGCTAAGACTCCTGGGTGGTCAAGTCGAGACAGGTTCTAGTAAAAGGATAGAGGGTCATAGAATCCAAGACAGCTGGGGAGCCCTGCCAGGGCTACCCTTCCAGGAAGAATACTCCAAGCAAGGCTGCAAAATGGTCTGGGGGAAGAACACTGCTGTTCTAGGCACTGATGCCACAGCCTTTGTCCTTGACACACTGTGGTTCATGGGGCTGCAATGGGTGGGGGCGCAGGC
>CABHPH010150427.1:2128-38829 GCA_902168325.1 Peromyscus nudipes
CACAAAGTGTGAGCAGAGCACACTTTAGCAGACTTGGGGTTAAGAGATCCACACTCAGATGGGGATAAACATCAAGTTCATAGCACAAATATTATGTAAATGTTGTTCAAACACAAACTAAGCATGCAAATCTTGTCAAAAATGAGCAGTTTGGTGCTGGGGAGATAGCTCAGTCAGTAAAAGGTGTAACTCCCAAGCATGGGGACCTGAGTGTGGCCCCAGCACCTACACAGAAAGCCTGGTGTGGTGGCACATGCCTGTGATCACTGCAGGAGACAGACAAATCTCCGGAGCACACTGGCCATTCAGCCTATCCTAATTACCTGACCCCAGATCCCACTGAAAGACCCTGGCTCAAAGGTCAAGGTTCCTGAGAATGACAACCAAGGCCAACCCAAGGCACATCCCTATACACATCCGTTTCTTTAAAAGCTGAACCATCTCAAAAGGGTAGACTGGGTGGCACACCGTGAGTGACACACTATTTGCATTCTTATTGTTTAATTTTTTATTTTTTATTACATTGTTTTCTTTGAGGGGGTTGCAAGGGTAGAGGGCGGATAATAGGGGGACAGGGAGATGAGTGGGATTGGGGTGCATGATATGAAATTCACAAAGAATCAACAAAATGTTAAACAAAAAAAAAAAAAAAAGGTGGGGGTGGTGGGGTGGCTCAGAGGTTAAGAGCCTGGCCACTCTTCCAGAGGTCCTGAGTTCAACTCCCAGCAACCACATGTTGGCTCACAACCATCTATAATGAGATCTGATGCTCTCTCCTGGCCTGCAGGCATGCATACAGGAGGAATGCTGTATACATAATAAATAAATCTTTTAAAAATGCAAAAGCACTAATTTAAAAAAAGGTGAGTCATTTTATGGGCTCAGTGGAAGTCATAGCTGGGGGCCGTTAACCTCACCCAAACGCGGGAAGAGAATCAGCGGGGGGTGGTGGGGGGGTGGGGGGTGGACTACGAGTTAAAGAAGGACAAGGTAACAAGCTATGCCCGCTTACAGATGAACTGAGAACTCAGGCTCTGGGTGGGGGGTGAAAGGACAAACTATTACAGCTCTGCGGTAAGTTTTTAAATCCCTACTTAGGTTCTTGGTGCAAAAGTCAAATCTGACATAGAAAAGAAATGCAAGTCTTTAAGGAAAAAACTAATGACAGAAACCAGACAAACATGCCTTGTTTTTAATCTGAAGCACCACAAAGAAGTTGCAATACAGACTAAATTGAATGACAAAACAGGTTCATTCTTCACATATTATGAACATTTCCTTACTTTCCACCAAAAACGGGAAAGTCAGTGGCAGCCTCTCAGTGATCTTTACTAAGGGATAAGGAGCACAGCCTTATACAAACCAGCCAGAGCAGACACGGCTGCCTGTGCCCGAGTCCCCGGAAACTGGGTGACAGCCATTTGGTAATTAATGGGGGCCAACTGAACCAGCAAGAGGAGACTGCCAGTTCCAGTTGTCTTAACTCAAGTCACAGGGACTATGTTATTTTATTTTTTAATTAATAATAGTTTTATTGCCTCTTAAATTTACATTTCTCAATTCTTTCTGTTTAATGTTCTAATCATGAAGCAGAGCATGGACATCAGAACATCTTGATTTTAAATCAGGCACAGCAAAGGAATGGCCATGCATGAGTGGAAACACCTCTGTGGAGGTCTGAGGGAGAAGAACCTTCTCAGATTTTCTTTCTGAAGCCATGAGCAATGCAACGCTCCCTGGTAAAAAATGTCTACAGCACTCATTCAAAAGTAATTCTTGGGGAATCAGGAGACACAAGATCTTGTTATGTAGCCCAGGCTGGCCTAAAACTAGAAGCAATTCTTCTGCCTCAGCCTCCTTAGTGCTGGGATTACAGGTATGTCCAGTTTACAAGTGATTTTTTTTTTAATTATCAAATTTTTTCTTGCTTCCTGTTTAAAATTTCACATTTTATTATTGCATTTTGGCCAAAGGAAGCCATCTTTTTTATTTTCTATTGCAGCAATATATCCAGTTTTAGCATTAGACTTCTGCCAAACTTACTACAGTTATGTAAACAATATTTCAAAGGTGTGCAGAAATGTAGAAAGGATGCTAAGAACCGGAGCGTAGCTGGGCGGTGGTAGTGCACACCTTTAATCCCAGCACTTGGGAGGCAGAGGCAGGCAGATCTCTGAGTTCAAGGCCAGCCTGGTCTACAGATAGAGTTCCAAGACAGCCAGGGCTACACAGAGAAACCCTGTCTGGGGGGGGGGGGGGGGCAAAGAAGAAGAGGAGGACGAGGAGGAGGAGGAGGAGGAGGAGGACCCTGAGTATGTACAGTGGGAAGGAAGTATTTTCCCTTGGCAAAGGCTGATCTCTACACACAGCGACTCAGTCAGCAGTGGCATCCTTTTCTAAGCTCCTTGGGGCCCCGTTTCACTGTAGTAAGAAATAATAAGTGCAGTACATTCTTACCAATGAGAAAATGAGCCATCACTAAACTAAGCCAGGCACCAAAAGTTATTTCCATTTCCTTTTGTTGTTGTTGTTTTTAATTGTGTGTCTCTGTGTGGGCTTATGCACACAGAATTCAGCACCTCTGGGGGCCAGAAGAGGGTGTCAGATCCCCTGGAGTTGGAGTCACAGGCAGCTCTGAGCTGTGCTATATGAGCTGGGAATTGAACTCACGTCCTCTAGAAGAGTAGAACTCGTTCTTAACCATGTGCCATCTCTTCTACTTCTCTGTTTTCAATGGACCATGGAGAGTATTAGAAAAGCCACAGTGACACCTTTATAAAGTTGTCACCTAGTTTACAGGCTCTAATACCCAGCCTGATGTCCACTTCTGCACAGCACCCCAGTGGACCTGTCTATTGTGAAGTCCCCAACAAACCTGTAAGTTACCCCTCCATGCTCGTCTCTCACTGAGGGGGAGGTCTCCATTTCCTCCTGTCTCCTCATAGCACTTCATGGAGGTTTTCCTCCACACTTCCTCCCTCGTTCACACTAATGGAGAAATGGCTGTGTGCTCTACTCTACATTCAACAGAAGCTTTGCAAAGGAAAAGGCGCAGGGAGAATGAAACAGCAGATAAGCCCAAGCTATCAAACAAAGGTGTCTGAGCACGACGGAGCAGCTTGGAGAAGGGTGTCAGGCAGTGGACACTGTGAGGAACCATGTGTCACCTCAACACTAGGTCCCTCTTGCCCACTCCACCTCCAGGGGCCATAGTAAATCCAACAACCCCTCCCCTGCAGGTTCTGGAGGACAAGAATGGCAAACACTAGGAAGAAAACAGAAGCTGTTCCAACAGCCTGAAAGGTACAAATCTGAAACAGACGGAGAAAAGGTACCTGAAAGAGATGAACTTATTCTTTATTTTTCCTTTCTGCCAACTACTGAAAGTATGCTAATGAAGGAGGAAGAAAATAACTCACCTTGAGCAGCCATGTGAGAACGGAGTCCCGATAAGGAACAAATTTATTTTTGTTTTTACCAGCACCCTGATCGGCTAGGGCCGAGATAACCAGACCCAAGGTTGTGAGGGACCTGCATGGAACAAAAACCACAATTATCTAAACCAAAACATATCAAATGTCACATTAGTCACAAGGACGGACAGCAAGGTGCCCTGGAGCCTGCATGTGAGGAGCACCGTGGTCAGCACTTTGCTGTCTGATCTGAAGACTGAGCTCCTAAGGACTCCATCTGCTACCTTAAGCCATAAAAATGCTTAGCACTACTTGTCTTTCATTTTTGCAGATAAAATATATGAACTGTAAAACCTCAGGTCAAAATAATAAGATAAACAACAGACATCTTCAAGAAGAACACCCAAGGTAAAACAGTAACTATTGCTACAGTGCTAACGAGCTGGCATCTGCACAAGTCAGTCAGATCCCGGTCCTGGAGAAGTGTCCCACAGCCCCCATTTGCTGTCTGACTCCTGGCTGTGGGAACCCTGAGCAGAGGGAAGAACTGAACCCATGAAGAGGTAATGATTTAGCCTGAGGGAGAACCACATATGTGATCTAGCTGGCAAGTGAAGCATCATCTCATAAGATCTTGCTTCTGACACTTTAACAAACCCAAGAGCAGACATAAAGGGACAGCCCGCTGTAGCTGGCACTCACTCAGAGATGGTCGGCCACTGGTTTTGTCTACAATATAGGCCAGTGGTTCTCAAGTGGAGGATGACTATGCTCCATGGTAACAGTAAGTCACAGAAAGAGACTGGGTTGCCATAACTGGGGGTCAGTGGGTACTAACATCACTTGGCAAGTGAATGCCAGGAATTCTATCAAACATCCCACAATGCACAGCATCCTCCACCCGAAAGGACAAGGAGTCATCTAAGCCCCAGTGTCAACAGGGCCATTGTTAAGAAGCCCTGACTTGACTGAGGACTACGCTCCTCAGTTCCATCAAACAACTCCACAGATGAGAAAATGAGCCTGGGCTCATGGGAAACTCTAGAAAAACAAATCCAAACTGCTTATTCATCACTGCCTCAATCGTTTCCAGAGTCATCTTACTCCAATACCCACAGATGTTCCCCTGTTTTTCTATCAACTCCGTAAAGCAATTCAAGAATGTGATTCTGGAGAGCTTACTTGTTGATGTTGCTGCCCTCCTTCAGCCTGTCGCCCGCAGCTCCAGTTTTCGTGGCTCGTTCACTGCCAGCTAAATCCACTAAGCTTAGCTTGCCTACTTTCTCTCCAGATGTCTGCAAAGAAAATCGACACATGCTAGCAAATGGCTAATGAACATTGAAAGCAGGCTGACTCCTCTGAATGGCTTATCGTCTCAAGCCTTTACTAAAGTTATCTGTCGTTACTGCGAAATCATTTCATACTGCTACTGAACCCTGCAGAAAAACACCACCCAGCACAAAACCTAGCGCAAACTGACAGAATTCGCTAACCCAGTTGTTAGCAAACAAGGAAGTTGAGGACCTCAGGAAAAATGCTTCAAAATGGGACATTTTGGAGAGATTGGTAAAATTTTCAGAAATGTAAACAAAAATGCTTTTAATCAAAAGATTAATGATTTGAAACTATACTTGAAATTTCATAAATATTAGCCAGTAATCTGGAGACAAAATAGTCACATTTCTTGGTTAATATTAAAAAAAATCTGACTTTTGTGTAACAGAACTGTTCAAAAAGTCAAAACCATTTTCTAAACATTCTCTCCTTGGAGCTGATCAGCTTTAGTTTCCGGCCATCGCTGTGGTCTTAGACAGTGATGTTTTCCTCCACCAGATCACAAACATGTGACAAGTTTTCTGTTCCACCTCGTCATCAAAACAGAAACATGAGACAGCAATGTCAGAATCTGCAGATTCGACCGTTTTGAAAACTTCCCTTTAAAATCTGTGTGATCTTTGGGCTGGGAATGTAGCTCAGTGGCAGAATGCTTATCTAACATGCAGAAGGCCTTGGGTTCTGTTCTCAGCGCTGCAAAAAATACATTTATAGAGCTCCATAAAATAAACATAATGAAAGAATATTTTGCTTCCCAAATCAAAAATACTTTTAAGGAAAGATAGTCTTCAGTATGGTATTTACTTTGTTTTGCTTCACTCTAAAAAAGGAAATCGAAAACAAAGAACTTTTTGTTTTTAACATTGATCTTGATGTGATGGAGGAAAAAAAGTGATTTTTCAGCAAAGGAAAACATTGCCAACATGGAGCACCTTGCCAGGAGACTCTTTTGGTTTCCAGTATTTGAAACTGAGGTCCTGAGGGATGGACACTGTGATCAATCTTCACACGAAGGGAGAGAACAAAGGGAGTGAGTTATCAAAGATGTTCCCAACATGCAGAGGCCCAGAATCTTCACAAGGTTCCAGAAAAATGCTCCAAGGGCGCCCTACCCAGTCTAATGATGTTATGGCATGCTTCCCCAATGCACGCTGCAGCAGGTATCCCCAGCAAGGTGCCTGCTGCAATCAGCCATGGGGCATAAATGCACTGCTGCTGTGGCAGGACCAGGTCATTGCTCTCTCTCTGGAGAGGAAGGGAACCAGGTCTAGTCCAGGACTCCCTTACAGCCAGGCCTCAGGATATGACTCAAGTTCTTTCAGACCCTCTTGCTAAAGACTGGAAAGCAGAAGTCAAGTGTCTTCCCTGGCTTTTTTTCTACCATCAGGCAGGTCATGAAATCTGAGGTTTTCCAGGATGTTCTACAGCTTCCGGGGTACTAAGAGGCAGCTGCACTGACAGAAGCAATTTCTTCATTTCTGATTGCAGCTGTGGGTGGCCCTTGTGGTTTTAGGAGTGACTCCTGGAGCTGCTGTAGACCCCAGCCCCCTTGGGTGTTCCAACAGCACTGCAGCTTCCTTACAGCAGCGTCTACTCTAGTCGGGACCTTTGGTCCCTAGTCCTGACCGACAGTCTGAACTAGGCCTTCCATTCAGCTAACATCAAGAGAACAGGCTCAGCCATGATCACTCAGAAGCTGCTTACCCCAGACTTCACATCATACAGAGTGTGCGTCAGGGTGATTTTGAAGACTGCGTGGGACCGGCTACTCTCTTCATTCATGTTGGTGGCGGCAACTGTCCGAGACTTGTTGCCCTCGGACATCAGGGACTCAATATCCTAAGAGGAAACAGGTTACAGGCACAGATTTTGTTATTTTCGAATAAGCATGACCACTCTCCCACACTATCATAAGCACCCAAGTTTTTAGAGATTACATTTTGTTTTTCGGCAAGAATACAATTAGCCCATACTGTTTCTGAGAAACAACTAAAGCACATTATTTACGGTAGACACAGAAGCAAATGGCAGCTTTGATATAGAAAAGTTTACAAGTTAGATTCCCTCAACCCATAGATGGGCTCTTATAAGGTAGCCCAGGCTGTTCTCAAATTTATTATGTGGCCCAGGCTGGTCTCAAAGTTGTGATCCTCCTGCCTCTGCTTCCACGGTACCATATCACAGATGTGCCATGCACAACATTAGAAACAATACTTTTTTTTTTTTTTTTTCTCGAGACAGGGTTTCTCTGTGTAGCTTTGCGCCTTTCCTGGAACTCACTTGGTAGCCCAGGCTGGCCTCGAACTCACAGAGATCCGCCTGGCTCTGCCTCCCAAGTGCTGGGATTAAAGGCGTGTGCCACCACCGCCCAGCGAAACAATACTTTTGAGTGACATGAAATGCTGATATTCACTACTCCAGAAATTAAAAAAAAAAAAACTAAGTACATTTAATTGTAAAAGCAATACGAGTTTATTTTATTTAAACAAATTATCTAAAAAGCAAAAAATAAAAAAGATTTTAACCTTTCACCTAAACACATTAAGTATATATTTGATAGTACTGCTTTAAAAAATTAGCATGAAGCCAGGAATACTAGAAAAATTGCTATGGATTTGGGGTGGGGGCAGTTCTGGGAGCTGAACCCAAGGCCTCAAACATGTTACACAAATGCTCTCCCACTGAGCTGTCTCTAGCTCTATTTCTATGTTTTTGAGACAGGACTTAAATAAGTTACTCAGGCCTTGAACTGCCCATCCTACTACTGCTGCAGCCTCCTCAAGAGCTGGGGTTACAGGACTGTGCCACCAGGGCTGGCTCAGCTTTCCAAATGTTATAAGCTCTGGGGCCAGACCTGGTGGCACAACTCTTTAATTTCAGCACTCAGGAAGCAAAGCAAGTGGATCTCTGGGAATGTGAGGCCATCAGGGAGTTCCAGGTCATCCAGGATGACACAGTAATTGAGACCCTGTCTTTCCCTCACTCCCAAAAGCCACAAGCTCTGAAACAGTACCTAAAGCAATCTGACCTTAGCTTCGTTAATTACAACACAATTATCATCTTCTGGGCTGGGAATGGAGCCCACAAGCAATGAGCTTGCTTAGCCTGACAAGGACCTGGGTCTAACCCCTGGCATCACATGAATAAATGAATAATGAATAAATACACACGCATAGCAAAGTCATCTACAAGGATTTGTGAAATGAGGAATCAGAGATGGAGTATCTGAAAATGCTACCCAGCTGCCTCTCACCACCTGGTGTTCTTTCCAGTGAAGGAGCCCTCTCTTCCTCTAAGTCTGCTGTGGCAGAATCAAGAGGCTGCATTTCCCAGATGTCTTTGCAGCCCAGGCTGGCCACATGATTAACTCAAGTGTAACACAGACCATCTGGGTGATTCTCCTTAATGGAAGTAGGCATGCCATCACAGCTCTGTTGTAAGAGGCATTAGGAGAGTCTGGGCATTATAGCATCTCTCTGTGGAGTGGGGAAGGACCTGAGGTCCCTACCAACAGCTTGGAGCCACGACACCAGCCTCAGAGTACCTTTTTCAGACTTTTTTTTTTTACAGGAAAGTATTGTTTAAATCACTGCTTATTCTTGATTCATTCAGTCATATGTATATTAAAAGCATCTACCATATGCCAGGTACTTCCTAGACACTAAGGATATATAACAAGAGAACATGGACATCTACAAAGAAACATTACTAAAATCCTGTTATGTTTTTATGATGTATATACTTCAACACAATCTTAAACTACCAAACATATATGAAAAATTCCATGTCATACAATTATACTTCTGCTGTATAAATCAAAAAGAATGCTATTTAGTAAAAATTTCAACACAATAAATACTCTCAAAGTAAATCATTAGCTGCAAAAATATCACCACAGGCAAAACATTTTCCAGAACTTCCCAAGCCCATTCTGGATCCATTAGTTCTGATAACCCAGGGGCTCCATCATATTTAGTTGACATTTACTGACTAGCCTTTATCTTGCTTTGAAGTTTTTTGCAGAAAGTAAGTTACTAAATAATGGTATTGTAAATTTAATTTTAAAAATATAACCCAGGGCTGAAGAGAAGGCTCCAAAAAACCAAATTCAATTCCTAGCACCCACATAACACCTTACAAAACTGTTTGAAACTCTAGTTCCAGGGGATCCGACGCCCTCTTCTGGCCTCAGAGGCACCAGGCACACACATGGTGCACAGGCACACATGCAGGCAAACACTCATGCACATAAAGTAATAATAATAAAAGCTCTAGAAAATAAAGATATGCAACAAGCCAAACCGACCATAAACTGAAGCGGCTTCTATAGCGAATGTTGTTACCTTGTAGCTTGTGACAGCCAGTTTAGAAAGTCCGTCCACATAGGGTCCCAACACACTGTGCTCTCTCACTTTCAGGGTCTGGCGGCTTCTATTGGTGACAGAGACACGAGGATCCATTAGTGACTGCCTTTAGAAGGACTCAACCTGCTTCACAGAAACGTACACTTCCTTCAAGAAAGAACCCCTGAAAGAGAAGAGCCGCGACTGGACCGCTCAAGGATTTAAACCTAACTTTAAACCCTTGCTGGGAGGAAAAACTGGATAATGTGGTCAAATACCACACGGCTCAAAAGGGTAAGCGTGGGAAGTCTATTTACTACCACAAAGAATGCAGAGTCGAATAAATACCAACATCTCCTTGTCATATCACAGAGCCGGCCCCAAGACAGAAGCTCTGTAAGTGTTAACTGCACAAGAAAGACAAACCACAGACCCAGCTCAGCCGTGAACAAAGAAACAAAGACAACAAACGGCTCTCACAGACATTTAAAGATACAATACTGAGCTTATCTACGGTTCTTCTAACAAGGGGAGCCTGCACACTTTATCACGCTGACACACTAGAGGAAAGGGGGTAAAGTATGATCATTCCAATAAATGCACAAGAGATTCAATAAAACAAGAAGTAAACGTTCACTAGTTTCTAAAACAAACCTCCCAGCATGCCTGCAGCTGTGGCACTCTCACTGCTTTAAGCAAAATACAAGGAACATCTGTCCAGATGCCAGCAAAAGGGCACCAAGTTTCTGTAAGGAGGGGCAGAGCCTGAGACCCACAAACAGCATGGTGACTACGGTCAGTCATCGTGTAAATCATAATTCAAAATTGCTGGAGGTAGGTTTCACACCACACCAAGAAAAGAAAGAAAAATGACAACTGAGGTAACAGACAAATTAATTAGATTGAGGAAGTCATTCCACAGTGTCTACATATCCCAAAAGATCCCACTGTACTCTACAGATGAAAGTATTGTTTCTCAATTAAAATTTTTTTTTTTTTTTTTTTTTTTTTTTTTTTTGGGTTTTTGAGTCACGGTTTCTCTGTGTAGCTTTGCGCCTTTCCTGGAGCTCACTTGGTAGCCCAGGCTGGCCTCGAACTCACAGAGATCCGCCTGGCTCTGCCTCCCGAGTGCTGGGATTAAAGGCGTGCGCCACCAACGTCCGGCTTAAAATTATTTTTAAAGAGTATTTGCTATAGTGAAATCCCAGATGATTATGTTTTGTTTTTGCTTGTTTATCTGTATTATGTGTTCATTTGGCCACCGAAAGATATTGTTTTGTTTTGTTTTCAAAATAAACGATGAGTTCAAATATTTAAACTCCTGTGGTAGTTTTTGGTGCCTACAACATAAGGTCTATGCTCCCCAGTCTACACCCACACTCCTGTATAATCTGTTCCTGTCTGCTTCTTGTCTCAGTCAGCTCAGCCCTACCATGGATTAGAAGAGCAAAAATGCCTTGTATTAACAATAGTTTTGGGGTCTATGGTTCCTAGTACAATCCCTGGTACCTAAGAGTCACTCAGAGAATTAACACACTTGGCTAACAAAGTAAAAATGGAACTAAGGTGCCAACAAGGCCTTGCAAGGTATAGGCCACAGGGCCTGGGGACAGAGTACAGGTAACAGAGGGGCCTGGAGACAGTACAGGTAACAGCAGGGCCTGGGGACAGTACAGGTAACAGTGGGACCTGGAGACAGTACAGGTAACAAAGAACAGCAGCGGGGGAGAACAGAAGGAATGGTGGTGAAGACACGGGCCGAGATCCCAGGGAACCTGGAACCACAGCCACTTCATCCACCATATGGGAAGCGAACAGAGGTACTGAGGGAGTGGGGGAACCAGGAAATGGCTTGGCCATCTAAAAGTTTTATTGCCTTTCAGTATATGCGTCACAGCATAGTATTTCCTAATGATTAGAATCTTCTAGCACCCTACATTCAACTTACAATGTTACATGAATGCAGATAAATCCAAGTGAGTTCAGTTAAAGTAGACACAGCACAAGATTTGGACTGCTGCTCACCTCTTACACAAGGACATGGTCTGGGTTTAACTTTTAGCCTTTTACTTTTACTTTTTGTTTTTATATCTATGTGTATGGATGTGGGTGGGTACATGTGCATGTTCATTTGTGTGTAGGCATGTTTGTGAACAGGTGTGTGCCTATGGAAGCAAGAGGTCAACCTCAGGTGTCATTCTTTGGATGCTCTCTACCTCATTTTTTGAGAGAAGGTCTCTCACTAGAACCTGGAACTTGATGATTAGCTAGGCCAGCAGCCTGTTAGCCTCAGGGATATGCCTGTTTCTGCCTCCTCAATACTGGATTACAAGCACATACCAGCATCACAAATGGATTTCTTTTTAAACATGGGTTCTAGGGATCCAGTTCAGGTTCCCATACTTTCACAGCAACCACTTTACAAACTAAGCTGTCCCCTCAGCACTAACCCCTCCTCCCCTTTCTATATGTATGGGTATTGTGACACACCTACATCTGTTAACCAGGTGTATGCCTGGTGTTCACAGAGGCCAGAAGAGGACACTGGGTCCCCTGGATCTGGAGTTACAGATGATGTGAGTCACCATGTGGGTCCTGGGAATTGAACTCATGTTCTTTGAAAGAGCAACTCGTACTTTTAACCATTAAGCCATCTCCCCAGCCTTCCTGTCCCCTTTTCCTTGAAGACAATATATATACTATATTATGCCTCAAGCAAAACAACAGGATTACATTATTATACATGATAGTCACTGAATTAATAAAATCAGTACTTGAATTTTAAAAATGAAGTTTTCTCAAATACTCTGGTTAAAATGAAATCTGATTTTAGACTTTTAATCCAATTTTTTGACTTTTCAGAAACAGAAATGTTTGTAGGGTCTGGAGAGATGGCTTAGCTGTTAAGAGTATTGCTGTTCTTGCAGACGGCTGGAGTTCAACTCTCAACACAGACATTAGACTGCTCACCACTTGTAACTCCAACTCCAGGGGATCCCATACCCTCTTCTGACTTCCATAGGCACTGCACATATGCATACACAAACAAACACACACACACACACACACATAAATAAATAAAAGTTTTTACATTAAGAAAAAGGAAACACTTTTTTTTAAATCTTCAAGGAACTTCCATAGGAAAAAAAAACATAGCCAGCACATGTTGAGCCCTTTCTGTATGTCAGAAGTCCTGAGAACTCAGGTGTATCACACTCTGAATCTTCACAACAGCCCTCTGAGATGCTGTGGGGTACTGTGTGATAACACCAATCATTCCCTGTGTAGTTCGCCTAGGAAGTGTTAGGAACTTGCTCAACCAGTAACAAAAGGCTAGATCCTGAGCTGTGGGACTCCAAAGCCCATGTGCTGAGCACTAAGCCACATGCAAAACAAACAAGAAACCAATAAGGGCTAAACACATCTGACTGGCAAGCTTCAAGCCAGTCCACTAGGGCTACAAAACACAGGGATGAACAGCTAGAAGCCAGCCAGCGGACTGCTCCTGGGATGAGTAGGTCTGAGCCAGATCTCAAAGAAACCGGCCATCTTCACAGAGGCCAAAGTACAAGGAAAGCATGCAGGCAGAATCAAAAGTGTACAGGGAGCAAACTGTGAGTGCCTGAGCCATGGCCGCCCATCTCTGCCTCCTTCTGTGACTTTTGGCTTCTACACACCCTACCCTCCAGCTGCACTGCATCTTTATCATCCTAGAAGTGGGTGATGTCCATCCACTTCCACAAGGCTGTGCCTAGACATGAATGGTTCCACCTCACTTCTCAGTGGACAACTCCTACTCAGCATATAAACCATCAAGCTCCTCTGTGGAATCCTCTCTCGGCTCTGGGAAAGGCCCCCCTTCCCTTTTTGCACTCTATTTTGTGTTAACATCCCTTACCAGCAAAAAGCAGACTGCATGCCACTCTAATTGTCTGCAAAACTCATTCTTTCCATACTATGGGCTCTTCCTCTGAACTGCATGGTGCCTGGCAGATAAGAATGACTTGATAAACAATGGGTAGGTGAGGTATGGATAGACAATCAAGTGTCAGCTCAAACTCCAGCCTGAAGATCATTATCAGCCAAAGAAAGATGGCTGCGAGGTACTGAGATCCATTTGCTCTTGACTGAGCCTCACTGGATTCTGTCCCTCAAATCCTCTTTCCTGGACCACCTTCCTCATCCAAAGATAACTCATCATCTGATCCTGGGCTGGAAGCCCTACCCACACCGCTCTCTGACATGAGCCAGCAACAGCCTCAGCCATTGCTTCCCTCTCCTCCTCCCCCACCAACACTGCAGTGCACAGGTTCTTCGGCTACCTCTCGCTCTCCTCATTCGGCTTCACGTGGCCGCAGGGTGAGCAAAGCGATTCTGAGGGTGTCCTTAGGCTCTGAAGCAGTTCTCTTTCAAAGTCAACCCCATGAAATCAGGGGCATTTCCTACCTTCTTGGGGGTATGTGGCTTTCAGATGAACTACCCTAAGATTAGGTTCCAAGCTCCAGTTTACTCCCCCCTCACTTCACACCGAAACCAACCACAGAAATCCACCAGAAATTTACTGCCTTAAAAAAAAAAAAGCTGCCGGGCGTTGGTGGCGCACGCCTTTAATCCCAGCACTCGGGAGGCAGAGCCAGGTGGATCTCTGTGAGTTCGAGGCCAGCCTGGGCTCCAGGAAAGGCGCAAAGCTACACAGAGAAACCTTGTGTCGAAAAACCAAAAAAAAAAAAAAAAAGAAAGCTGAGTCACTGAAGGCCGCAGTCACACTCATTTTAAATGACTGCCTCTCGCCACCTCTGTTCTATCTGTGGCTTTGGGTGAGGAGAGAAGGAGAGGCAGCGAGGCACACGTACAAACCTGCATCATCACTCGGCCTGCTCTAACGACCCAGAACTGGCTGTGGGAAGCTGATCCGTGTAAGCATAAATCACAAACAGCATGGCCGGATCACTCTCCACCACAGTTCAATTACAGCCTTCTCTAAAGCTAATCTATTCTGTCTGTTTCAAGAAAGCCACAGCACTCAAGCCTCCAAGTCTTTTACCCTTTGGGGTCAAGAAGGTCTCGGACTTTTTCATTATAGATCTCCATGTAGGACACCTCGACTTTAAAGCTCTGCTCTTCATTTTCCTCCTTCTGGGTTCGCTCGAAGAGTCCACTGCAGAGTCTGGGGATTAGTCCAGGTTGGTCCGCTGTGCCCATCATGGTATAAGACTTTCCAGACCCTGAAAAACGAAAAGGAGCCATCACTACCTCTTGGAGAAGTTTAAAGGCATTTAACCCTATTTCTACTACTTACAATAAATGTTTAGGATTTAGCAAAATGCACAAAATACAGTAAATATGCATACACATGAAAAGAATAAGAAATGCGGTCAAGCTTAGTGAGAATGGAACATACGGAAGTCGCTATCACTTGTGCAAACAGAAGTAAACTGGTGTAGAAAGAAAGGCAGGCGTGAAGGCCCATTCCTCTAATCCAGCACTCAGGAGGCAGAGGATGAGGATCAGGAGTTCAAAGCCAACCTCCACTACTTGACACCCTGTCTAAAAAAGACAAGATAGACAGACAGACCTGTAGATGTAACCAACCGTCTTATAAATAAGAAACACAGAACCAATGCAAAGAAGAAAGCCAAGAGGTCAGAGCTAAGAGCTAAAACCTTACCCTTCCTCCTGCAGTGGTCCTACCTCTCCGAAGGAGCCGCTACTTCCTGTGTTAAAGTCTTTATATAGTCTCTGTTCTGCCTTCTCATTGGTTGTAAACCCAACCACAGGACTGCCTCATCACGGCCTGTCTGTATAGACCTCCAGGTGTTCTATGGTTGGTATTGAGATTAAAGGCATGTGTATCCAATGCTGGCTGTATCCCTGAACACACAGAGACTTACCTAGCTCTGTCTACCAAGTGCTGTGATCACAAGCGTACACCACCACTGCCCTGCTTTCCTATGGCTTGCTAATAGCTCTGACCCCCAGGCAACTTTATTTATTAACATACAACTAACATTTTGGTACAAAAGAAAAATATCACCATATAGACCCTCCTCGAATAATCTTCATATTTAAGAAAAATGATCTAAAATATAGCAAGATTTTTAAAGTTTTCTAAGTAAGCTAGGGATCATCTAAGTACTACTGTTCCCATAGATATTCCTAACTGCTGAAATCAAAGCACAAAAGACATGGTGCCACGGGCTTACTGGCCTTCTGTAGCAGTACCCTGAACAAACAATAATCTTCCTCTAATAGACAAGCGTTTGCTCCACTGTAACAGAAATACATACTCATTAAAGAAGACTCAGAAACCTGTTGTGACGGTACACATCTTTAATACCAGCACTCCAGAGGCTGGAGGCAGGAGGATAGCAAGATCAAAGCCAGGCTGGTTACTCCCATCAAAAGAAAGAAGTAAAGGAAGGAAGGACAGATGCACAGACAGACCAGAAAACACAGACAAATGAAAGGGGGAAAGATTAAATCACCTCAGTCCTGCCACCCAGAACCAACAAATGACACTTAGGTGCAATCTGCCCCTCCCGGTACCAAAGGCTTTGTGACATTTGTGTGCTTTCGACCTTACAAGCTGCTGCTGTGTCACCTATCAAAACACCTAAAACTAATGCTCTACTTCCGACATTCCAGGTCCTTCCTAAAGTGAGCACAGGTAATTCATCATGCCAATCCTACGGAAGGGTCTAAAGTGTAAACATTTTACAAAGAGGAAAGGATGAGGCAGAAAAGGCCCTTCTGGTGAAAGGCAGGGGCAAGAGGGGAACTGGCCCTGCCTGGCTCAGAGTTCCTGTTCTTTTGGACACAGCACATGATGTCCAAACCCACCAAAAACATTGTTCTATGAAGAGCAATGTCCAGTTGGACAGGTCACATGATGAACTGTTTTAAAAGCAACGAGTTTCACTTTAAATTGGTTTTCTCTCTTTAATTACAAAGGATAGAAGCCTAAAGTCCTTACCAGTTATAACCAGTAAGATATTAACAAGTGTATTCTTTTAAAAATATATTGTCTTTTAATTTTTACTTTATGTGTATGGGTGTTTTACCCACATGTCTGTGCACCATTTGCATGCCTGGGGCCTGCAGAGGCCAGAAGAAGGTGTATCAGGTCCCCTGGAACTGGAGTTACAGATGACGGTGAGTCACCAAGTAGGTGCTGGGAATCGATCCCAGGTTCTCTGGAAAAGCAACAAGTGCTCTTAATCACTGAGCCATCTCTCCTGCACCACAAGTGGGTTCTTTCTTTGTGGTATTCTCTCTATTATGATCCTTAAAGAACTACAATATACAGACACAGTCAATAATAAACTCAATGGTTGTAGCTCTGCAAATTATTAAGAAGAAGAAAAACATGGGAAGTGGGGGAAAATCAATAAAGAAAAGGAATTTTAGTCCTAATTTTATTGTACTGTTTTAGAAACATGCCACTGCCTAATTTAATCACCTGTGAGACAAACTAACACAGGATAAGGAAACACAGAATAAGCAAGCACCCCAGTAAACATGGCTTCATCTTCATGGAAGGATGTCTAAATGTGGAGTAGGTGTTAGTTCATGTTACCTGTCTGCCCATAGGCAAAGATACAGGCGTTGTAGCCATCAAATGCATTCTGAAGGATGTTCTCTCCAAGACACTTGAAAACATCATCTTGACCTACAGGAGGAGAAAATGGTATTTTAAAGGCAAAGAACACATGAACAAATAAGAAATCAAACAAAACAAAACAGTCTGCTTATTTAGCCCCAAACAAGATTTTTAAGCTTGAAAGCTTCTGTCCCACAGGTTATGTCTAGTTAGAGTGGGAAGAAGAGTCAGTAAAGGGTTCCCTGTAACATATACTTGAACAAGGCCACCCAAATCAAGCCATGAAATGCAGAGAGCTCAAGAGCTGCTTATTTTACAGCCCACGACTAAGATTCCATAATCTCTATTTATTGTATGTGTGTGTCATGTGTGTGTCATGTGTGTACACGTGTCACCACCTGTGTGGAGGTCAGAGGACAACCAACAGCAGTGGTTCTCTCTTCCACTGTGTGGGTCCTGGAGACTGAATTTAGATCATCAGGCTTGGTACAAGCACCTTTACCATCTGAGCTGTCTCACTGGCCCCAAACATCTGAAATTTAAACTTAGGACCTAGACTTAGTGCCTGAATTCAACTACATGCCATACTTTTATTCAAAGTGTACTAGAGTTCAGAAAAATCATGCACATCAACTCCCTTCTTTCCTTTCCCTCATGAAAATTTCAGGTTACATGCCTTACAATTCACAATAGTTAGAACAGGGAGTGAGATCCTGGAAACAGGGGCTAGAGAGATTGTTCCTAAGTTAAGAGCATTTGCTGTTCTTGCAGAGGATCTAGGTTCAATTCTCAGCACCCACACGGCAGTTCACAACCATCTATAACCCTAGTTCCAGGGATCCAACACCCTCTTCTAGCTAGCTTCCATGGGCATCAGGCACATATGTGGCACACATACATGCAGGCAAAACAATCATGCACATAAAATACTGGAAGAACCAGATGCTGCTGTGTCTAGCAAAAGTGTTCCATCCACCTCACTTTCTAGTCAATTTACAGTTCGGTTGTCACTTCTGAATTGGGGTGATCCTTGGAGTCACCACTAGGCCAATGAGACCAAAGGAACCTTAATTGTTTTTGTTAACCATGATCTTTCCTATAACAGAAGCCAATAAAATATGTTCAGTGTGTAAAAGCACTGCTTAGAAACATTCAACCTTGACAGTCAGGGATGCAAGGAACAAAGGGCTGTCACACAATCCTAAACTTGTTGAAAAATGGGGATGAGAGTTATCTTTGGGGAGGTAGTAGAACAGGGCAAAAGGTACAGAGGAAAGACAGACAGATGGTCCTGCAGGCCTGGAGAATTAGTGAGCACCACAGAGCTTTTAAGGACTAGACCTTAGGCTACCATGTGGGGCTCCTCCCCCATTATACTAGGTCCCTCTAGACCACATCACTAACATTATGAGGGTCTGCATGCCCATAATGTAGCTCCTGGCCCCATTAGATAGATATATCTGAGATGATCTCATGAGATCCCATAGTCATAGTATTTATCATCTCACATTAAAAACATCTCACTGAAGTCTCTTGGTCCCCAGACAGCACAAAATCTTTCACAGCAAATGTTGGAAGCAGCTGCCTAGACAGTGTTTAAGTTACACCAAATGATACCATGGTAGTGGGTGGAAAACACACCAAAACACCTCCACGTTACTAACTGCACAGGACAGTGTGCTCAGTTACCTGCATACTTCTCTCGGACAGATTCATCCATGGACCAGAAACAGTGATCATAAGCAAATATCTGTTGCAGAGGGAACATAAAGGGAGTACATTAAGAACAAAACCTTAATATCACAATTGCCATTATAATAATGCATAGCATTGTCAACCAACTTACTAGCCAGGCCTTATGGCACAAACCTGAGAGACAAAGGCAAGAGAATAGTCAAGTTTCAGGGCAGCCTGGGCTACACTGTGATCATGTTTCAGCTGCCCAATCTCTCAGACAAACACCATCACTTGATGTCAGAGAGTAGGGGTTAGTGATGCATATAATCCCACGGTGACTACACAGTGAGACAGATTTACCTTACATGGAAAACATCTGCAATGGTAAATCAAAAGAAAGCTTGTGAGACAACGTGCACAATAGCAACGATGTGTGTGCAGCTATAAAATGAAAGTTTTGCTGTTTGGTTAGTTGCTTTTCTAAAGCAGGGACTTACAGTAATTAACTAATATTCTTAGTCATATTCTCTCTCTCTCTCTCTCTCTCTATATATATATATATATATATCTTTCTCTTCTCTTCTCTTCTCTTCTCTTCTCTTCTCTTCTCTTCTCTTCCACTTAAAGTATCTACCCAAGTTTACCAGCACTTATCTAGCACAACTTAAATCAAAGAAAGTAAACTTCATAGAAGTTTGGGACTTTTGTTTATAGAACTGAAAACTAAGAAATAATAGTTCTTATTTACCAAAAACACTAAGTGGCTCCCTTTTCAGTTTTAGCAATTTTGTAAATTACTACAAATACCTTCTAGGCCAAAGCTGCATAAAGTCAGTGATAATCACACTATCCGTGCATGCTCCATTTGCAGATACCAATTAATGAACCAACAACTGTCAAGTATGTCCTGATAACAGCTCTTTATGTAGCTATTATCTTCTCACTGTTTCAGAGCCCTCCCACTTTGTCAAACGTTGTACAGTGGACTCTGGCTTCCAGAGACTATGTTTGCTTCTCTTGGTGATGAAATGCTTTGCTCCCTTATAAAACAGTATGTTGAATAGTTAGGAATTAGTTTGAAAGTAGGTTAGTGGTAAAGCACTTATCTAACATGTACAAAGTAGCAGGTTTGAGCTCCAACAATCAAGCAGATTAATTGCACTAATTTGTGGATGTTAAAGTTGGAAGTTAGACTTGGCACAGAGCAGGCCTTCCATCTGAGTGGTTTTCATGCTTTCTACCATAAGTAGTAAATACTATACTACAATATTTCTTGAGTTTGAGCTTTTTTGGTTTGTCTGTCTGTTTGTTGGCCTCAAACTCCCAGAGATCCACACCTGCCTTTGCCTTCCAACTGCTGGGATTAAAGGTGTGCAGCACCCCATACCCATCTCCATTCCTTTTTTGATTATAAATTATTTAAGTGAACATACAAAGCAGTGGGTTTCCTTTTGGCATCTGTGCCATTTCAAGCCTATTTTAATTTCCCCTCCCCCACCGTCTTCCCTTGTTCCTTAAATCAAAAAGGTTTTCAATAAACAGAGAAGAAATACATATTCACACTAACAAATTTCACAGAAAAATATAAAATAAAAACAGGGCTGGTGAGATGGTTCAGAGGGTAAAGGTGCTGGCCACAAGCCTGATGACCTGAGCTTGATTTCTTAGGACTCAAGTGGTGAAAGAAAAACCTGATTCCCAAAAGTTGTCCTTTGACCCCTAAGTGCTTGACATTGCATGCACATGGCAGCAGGGTAAGCATGCGAGAGTGTGCACACACAATGAAGTAATAAATTCTAAAATAAATAAATGAAGGTCTCCCATTTGCCAACTCCTCTTCTCCTCCAGAGGAAGCAATCTGTTATGGATGTGGGCTTCCCCTTCCAGGCTTTTGTCTGCAAAGCATTTTCTCTGAGCAGTAAGAACAGTTCACTAAATGAAACATAGCAAGTTTCTAATGCTGAAGTAGTTCCTCACATCTTTACTGGTCCCCAGCTTCTGTTCCAATAAAAAGCGAAATTAACCCAGCACCTTTTCATAGTGAAAACAAGACAAAGTTCACAAACATATGAGACCAGTGTCATATTCAAGCACTGTTTAAAAGGTCACTGGGGATCCTAAAAGGCATGTCTACATATTTCAGCAACAGTAACAGCACAGCGCTACAGCTCAACCACAGGCTGTAAAACAAAAACAAGTCCAAGAATGTAGACAAACAGAATTTCCTGAAAGGTCTAAGTAACCTCAGAGACTTGTCCAGTTAAAAGCGGCTCCACGCTGACTCAGGACCTATAACAATAAGACCCACAGGAGCTCAGTGGTTAAGAGCATTTGCTGCTCTTGCAGAGGACAGAGTTCCCAGCACCTACATGGTAGCTTACAATCATCTGTAACTCCAGTCCCAGTGGATCCTATATCTTCTCAACTCCATGAGCATCAGGCATGCACATGGTACACATACATGCATGAAGGCAAAACACTCAGACATGTAAAATAAAATAAAGAAATCTTTTTTAAAAAATTAAAGACCCTTGGAAGACAAAGAAGTCAATACTTTCACATAAAAGTTGGCTAGGGGGTGAAGGGGTCTGCCACCAAGCCTGAGTTCAATCCCTGACACCCACATGTGTAAGAAAAGAACCAATGCCTGAAAGTTGTCCTCTGACCTCTACACATGTGCTGTGGATGTGCAATACACACAAACACACACACTGAATTTAAAAATGTAATTAAAAAATTTAAGGGTGGTCTCATAATTTGGTTCCAATGTGAGATGCAAGCACAGCCCCTGGAGGAATCTGGAGCCCAACATCAGGGTCCCATCAGGACCCCATGGGTCTGGCAAAGCACCCCATTGCCTAGGAGCAAGATGAGTTGGATTGGCCCAGAGTGAGCACAGTATGGAACAATCAGTTTCATGCTAATCTATGGCACACAAGGAATCTGTGTTGGGTTGCTAGGAGACTGGGCAGAGCTGGCCAGAGTGCACTGCTCTCCACAGCCCTCCAGCTCTGTCTGTGCCAATAAGCAGCTTTGGAATCATGAGACAGCCAAAGGCTTATACTGCTTTTATAAACCAGCAAGGAAGAGTTTTGAGTTTTGAGAAGAAAATGCCTAGTACTTCAGGGATATGCACAGGAATCTCTATAGCATCACGTGAAGAACTCTTACCTTTGGCTGGCTCCTGAGTTCCAGAGAGTGGTGTCGCCATGAACATGAAAGGAAGAGGACAAGTGTTAGCAAAGAAGTGTAGTTTAGAAAAACTCTTCTTGAACAGGAAAGACAATAAATGTAAGCAAATCTGCAATGAGAAACAAAATATTAGCCAGGCACACACGCCTATAACCTATGTGCAGAGAAGCTGGAGGCAGGAGGATCAGGAGTTTAAAAGGTCAGTCTGAGCCTCATAGTAAGTTCAAGATCAGATTCTGTCTCAAAGGGGGAGGGGGATGAGAAGAGGAGGTAGAGAGAGAAAGTGAAAGGAAAGGGGATAAAAAAAAAGAAAGAAAGAAAGAAAAGAGAGAAAATATTACTTCTGAAACCAAATAGTAAATGATAGGTAAATTAACACCAATGAGGGAGGGAACAGATTACAGCCAACTAACCTGTCTCCCTCCAGCAGGAAGAAGGACTGAGCACTGGGGAACCTTAGTGCAGGGTCTTAAAAGTCCTAATGGCTCTGCCTCTGTGTTTGTGCTCACCCTGTATACATCTTATAATAATCCTTTTCAAAAGCCTGACTTCTGAGTCAGGTGCAGTGGCACCTCCCTGTAATCCCAGACAATGGGGAGGGGGTAGGTAAGAGGACCGTGGGTCTGATGCCAGCCTGGGCTTCATTAGTTAAATGCTGTCTCAGGCTGGAGAGATGGCTCAGTGGTTAAAAACACTGACTGCTCTTCCAGAGGATTGGGGTTCAATTACCAATACCCACAGGGCAGCTCACAACTGACTGTAACTCCAGTTCAACAGCTCAATACCCTCTTTTGGCCTCCTCAAGCACCAGGTATGGCATGAAGTGTATAGATATACATACAGGAAAAATATCCATACAAATAAAATAATAGTATTTTTAAACCCTGTCTCAGCCACCATCCCCTCCAGCAGAAATTACCTGTCTTCTGATTTCACTTCTGGAACTTTCCTGAGCTTTTAAACAGCCATAGCTTATGCTCTTATCTATTCAGATTTTTTCTTTCCAGTGGACTTCTGTTGTAGCTCAGGAAAAAAGGTTACATTTAAAGGAACAATTACTGTCTTGCCAGTGAGCTCCTATCCACTGGGTCACTCAGTACACGCCCTCTTCACTTGCCAGGCACTTCAACTTCCCCTCCGTCCCTCTGTCTGAAACTGCCAAAAAAATAACTAAGGCCTGAGATCCAATGAAGAACTCCCACAGACCCTTCACTCCAGATCACTAATGGTTACTCTTTAACCCGGCTGCTTTCACGTGCTTCCTCATCACAGACATAATACACATGCACACTTCTTTTTTTCCTGGGCCAACTGAAAGCAGGCATGCCTTCCTCCCTGAGCACTCAAGTGCAGAATTCTAAATAACAGCCATGCTCACTCAAGTTCACACAGTAAACTCAAAATCGATTTAAGGATAAAACAAAGTATGTTCTTTGGGTTTTTTGTTTGTTTTAAGATGAGTTCTCACTATGCCTCCCCAGGCTAGCCTAGAACTTACTATGTAGATCCAGTTGACCTCAAATTTGCAGTACTCCTCCTGCCTTAGGGCCACAGTAGTACTGTCGTTAAATGCAGGAACCACTCCTGACTTAAGGAAAGCCCTCCTGATTCCCAGAGAGTCCAAACATCCAGCCTAAGCTTGAACAAATGCTAAACACAAATGCCCCCACCAGCTGTCCACATGCTTTCTTGTCCCTCTGTCTCATGAGATTTTCTTCTAAAAGAAATCTGATATTTATTTGTACCAAATGACTTGAGATGAAGACAATAAAGGTCTAATAAATGGTGACAAGTATCTGGTAGATTAGGGTGACACATCCAACAGGACTAAGATCTTAAAAGAAAATCTGTTTTTCTAGACTAACAAGATATGGGGGAACTTCCTCTCAAAAAGCCCTAGGCTGGTGAGATGGCTCAGAAGGTAAAGGCACTTGCCACCGAGCTGAGGACCTGAGTTTGATCCCTAGGACCCACGTGGTGGAAGAAGAGAACCAACTCCCACAAGGCGTCCCCTGACCGCCACATATGTTCCATGACATATGCACCCTCCCTCACTAGCACATAATAAATAAACGTAAAAAACCATTTTAAAACCTTCGGATCTATAACACAGGTCACTGACAAATGTTACCACTGTTAGAGATATGTGTAAGCAAAGTGATCTTCCTCCACGCTGATCAAAATGGCTGGGATTTAAGAACCCATGAGCCACACACTAACCAACACTCATGTGAACAGTGGCACCTCCTAATTCCCTCCATTCTGTTACCTATTACCTGGATGGTTTATTTGACACAATTTGACACAAGCTAGCATTATCTAGGAAGAGGACCCTCAATTGAGAAATGCCTCTATCAGATGGCCTGTAGTCAAGTTTGTAGGGGAATTTTCTTGATTAATGATTATGTGGAAGGGCCAAGCCCACTGTGGGTAGTACCTTCCCTGGGCAGGTGGTCTTGGATTGTATGAGACAGCAGGCTGAGCAAGCCATGAGAGAGAAGCAAAGCAGCATTCCTCCATGGCTTCTGCTTCAGTTCCTGCCTCCAGGTTCCTGCCTTGAACTTCTGCCCTGGCTTCCCTCAGTGATGGACAACAACTGTAAACTGTCAGGTAAAATAAACTCTTTCCTCCCAAGTTGCTTCCAGTCATGGTCTTTATCACAGAAAAAGACAGCATACCATAGGGCTCCCAGGTGGGACTTAGGCCAGTATTTTATTATTTAATATTTATATGAAAATTCTTGTCTTTTCTGATAACAAAAACATACATCTAGTATAATATTTCAAGCTTAAATAATTTTTAAAAAACTTTTAAAATCACTTCTTCCTAAGAGACAACCAATAAATATCAAACTGAATATATGACTCACTGCAGAAAAATCCACAGACTCACCTGAATTCAAAGCAGCCCAGTAAAAACAGAAGCAAACCAGCGAGTCAATACAGTGCTACACTTCCAGTCAGGGAGTCTGGGAGCCACAACAAAGCTCGGGTAACCTGCATGGTCACAGGTCACCCCAATACATAATTACAGCTCCTTAAAAAAGGAAGTAGATTAATTCATTAAACTAGACCCTGTCAACAGGGAGCTGAAATCCCATGGAGCCACAGCTCACCAATCCCAGGATACTTGAAACCTCAGTGAGCCTCGTCGCTACAGATATTCCTGAAGCAAAGAAAAGCAGCCAGTTCCTGACCCTTCCAAAGTGCTGGCACAAAGCATGTCAGCCATGGCCTTTACTTCCCAGCTCTGCTGAATTAATTTTCTGGTTGCTTAACTTCATTTTTTAAGTACTTTCAAACTTACAAAAATAGTGTAAAGAATTTCCACACAGACTTGCTCAAGCTTCCCTGCATGCTAATGACTTATAGAACCCAGTTACAGGGACCAAAGTCAGGACAGATCTATCAACACACAACCTATTAAGTAACAGTCCATCCTATCCAAAGTTTGCCAACTACTATCACGGGTACACTTTTCCTGCTCCAGGTCTGTTGTCAGGATGTCTTCTCCATCCCAGGCCAGTTTGGCTATGATGGACACCTGGAAACACTGGCCACTCTGTCTGCAGATCATCCCTCAGACCAGTTGCCTAATGTTCCCTCATGACTCAAGTCAGCCTGTGTGCTTGGCAAGTATCAACACAAACAGCAGATGACCCTGTGCATGCATCCCACCAGGAGACATGAGCCTTTACTTCCCAGGGCTTACTCTGCCTCGCTGACTAGGGTGTGATGCTCTCCACACTCTAAGGTTACCATTCCTCCCTTTGTCCTTGATACTCATGTAGCAGGAAAAGGCTTGGAGATCACACAGAACCTCTCTCTCTCTCTCTCTCATCACACTTCCAACCATGAACTTCAGCATCCAGATGTAACTCTTGCCTGCAGTGACAATGTCTCCCAAGTGGTGAGCAGACAGCCACAGCACTGGAGATGAAAGTGCTAATGATCCAAGTGGATCAACATGGAAGTTGCTGCTGTTCTGGAAGAGGTCAGTTTGGAAAACAACACATGATGGGGCTGCAGTGGGGGCTCCTGTCTAGCATGTGCAAGGCTCTGGATTCCATCACCAGCACTGCCTAAACCCCACGTGCGAAGGCTGAGTATTTTCGGAAAGAAATTGGTATCTATGATAAACTATTATCTTACTCTTTTCTACTGCTCTTGTTAAGGGGCCTATGCTCAAATAATAAATCATACCATGAAAATAAATCAAATTACACTCCTTATCTCTAGGCTGGTAAATATGAAGACATTCATTGATGATTTTTATGTATACTGATAATCTCTGGGGATGTTTCATTAATACCTTTGACAATGACAAAATAAAATTGATACGTGATCTAAAAGTAATTCACACAATATTATATATACTTTAAGACATAAACAAAGGTAGGCAGTGATGGTGCACACCTTTAATCCCAGCACTTGAGAGGCAGAGGCAGATGGATCTCTGAGTTCAAGGCCGGCCTGGTCTACAGAATGAGTTCCAGGACAGCCAAGGCTACACAGAGAAACCCTGTCTCAAAAAACCAAATTAAAAAAAGAGAGAGAGAGAGAGACATAAACATGTCAGAATGAGTTATAAACCAACCAATTACCACTGTCAACCAATAAAATCCAAGCACCATCACCTCTTCTGTCCTCCACTGTTGTATGTATGTGTGTGTCTGTGTGTGTGTGTGTGTGTGAGAGAGAGAGAGAGAGAGACAGACAGACAGACAGACAGACAGAAAGAAAGACAGACTCACTCACTCACTATATATTGCCCTGCCCAGGCTTGCTTCTGTCTTCCACCGTTCTGTGTGCGTGCGTGCGTGTGTCTGTGTCTGTGTCTCACTATATATTCCTGGTTGACCTGGACTTGTTATATAGGCCAGGTTGGCCAGGAACTCATAGAAATCCTCCTGTCTCTAGCTCCTGGTGGCTAAGGTTAATTAAAGACCATACCACCATCCTGTCCACAATCATCTTTCAATTCTAAAGTTTTAAGCTACTAAAATGGTCATTATTAGGAATATGCAGAATTTTTGATTTACAAGATCCCACTCTGACATACTCTGAAAAGCATATTCATCACAAGGAGCTTGAGGCCTGTAGAATGCTTGTCTAGCATACATGATGCCCTGGATTCCATCCTAACACAGCCCTTTAGGCCTGTAACACATCCCTAAACTCCCAGTACTCAGGAGGTGGAGTCAGGATCAAGGTCATCCTTGGCTACATAGGGATTTAGAGGCCAGTCCCTTATGAGAGCCCGTTTGAAGAAACAAAGAAAGAAAACAAAGAGCTCATTTCAATCCAGCCACCATCAGTAATGATGCTGTTTCCTCTTTGGGACTCACTGGCAGTACCAGCAACCAAGCACAGTCTATGATGACAGTGAGCTTTCTCTTGTCACCCCTCCCCCAACCTCCTTTCTACACACAGACTAAAGCCGACAGGACTAAAACCCTGTCCTGAATGAACTCACAGGTGCTTCTCAACCTTCACAGGTGGGTTTCTGTAAGAATTTGGATATCATTACAATCCCAGTCCACTTCTTCCTCAACATCTGGAATATTCCATTCAACTGAGGAATATTGAGCATCACTGATAAAGCTTTGAGAATGGGATGTAAGAGGCCTCATACCACCAGCAAAATAACCAAACTACTAGAACACCACAGGACCTACTGGGGAAAACTACAAGAAGAGGGACTTCTCTTTAATGTACAAACAGCCAGTGCTGTTACAAACAGCCTGGTTCCAGCAATGGATTATCTAAGGAGAGCAGAAAAGCTGGTTAGGATAACACATAGGAATGAGATGCTTCACTGGGTTACTTGTTCAGCTCTGTACAACTCCTCAGTGTGCATGTGCGTGTGTGTATATGTGTGTAATGCAGGGAATTGAACTCAGGGTCACATGCATGTACCTTAAGCAAGTATTCTACCACTGAGCTACATTCCCAGCCCTGGACAACCCTTCTTATTTACAGTAATGATGAACAGTAAACATCAATAAGATCCATCGCAATTCCCTATCAGAGCCGCCTGTAAAGCACCAGACCCACAGTTTCCCCAGACTTCCCTCAGACTTCCACAGACTATCCCTCTACTCAGACTACCTCAGCACTTTTGGATTCCATGTTCCCACACCCAGACAAGGCTACGCTGCCACTGTTGCCGCCATCTGACCTCTCTGCCTACTTAAGGCCTCCTACAGAGCAGAAAAGTGAAACCGAACCACCTCCCTCAAGGATCCAACACCCACACCAGACCAAAGACACAAACTACCTCCACTGCACCCTGGCCATCTGTCTCCTTTTTTAATTAATTAATTAATCAGTTAATCAATTAATCAATTATGTATACAGTGTTCTGCCTGCATGTGTGTCTGCATGCCAGAAGAGGGCACCAGATCTCATTATAGATGGTTGTGAGCCACCATGTGGTTGCTGGGAATTGAACTCAGGACCTCTGGAAGAGCTGCCAGTGCTCTTAACCTCTGAGCCATCTCTCCAGTCCCCAGCCATCTGTCTCTCAACAGCAGCTCTGACTAGTGTCATTTGAGGCAGCCTGTGAACCTCTAGAGAACAAGCTACTTCTTTTATCAGAGACCAACACAAGCTTCTGCTTGCTCAGTAAATACCTCCTGCACTCTGGAGGCAATCTGGCCCCTGCCAACATTTCAGTACCCAGCTTTCCTTCACCCACACAGCACACACACTGCCTACTCTGGGATGTATGCATGACTTTGTCCGCCTTGAACCTAAGAGGCTCTTTACTCATTTGATTCTCAACTTAAATTAAATTAATTAAATTAAATTTCCCCTAGTCATAACTATTCCTTAAACTTCCCTGATCCAACCCTCTCAACACATCACAGCATCTATGCAGAGCAGACCTTTCGCCACCATCCCTCCTTCCTCAAGCCACCCGGAAACAGTAAGGCAAATAAGAAACACAAATACAAATTCCACAGTCAAAAACCAGGAAAGGTTTAAATTGAAGGTCATGCTGCAGAGACAAAATAAAATACAACATTTTAAGGGGTCGGAGTGAATGCACCAGGGAGCCCAGAAAAAGGAGAAAGACCCTAAAAACAAACAAGGAACAGGTGTTGGTTTGAAAGGCTTGGGCAAACCCCTCCTGGCTCCAACTGGCCTGTAAAAATTCAGGTCACCACCTCTAACACACAGTCCTTGAAGAAACTTCTTTAAATCAAGAAGATTGTTCAACAACCTTTTAATAGAATCTTTTACCTATACAAACCACACTGGCTCAGAGCAGAAGAACAACCAAGACAATGACTATGGACTCCAGCTTGGGTATTCTGTAATGATAAGACTCTGGACCCAAGGAAACCTTGATCTATAAACTCCATAATTTCAAACTCATACATCTAAGAATACAATCACTAATTAACTCAACAAATCACTGACAAATCACCATGCCAGCAGAAGGGGTGTACATTCATTACCCAGGGCTGGAGAGACAACTCAAGAGCACTTGCTGCTCAACCAGAAAGACAAAAGTTCAGAACCCAGCACCTACATCAGGTGGATCACAAACACCTGCAACTCCAGCTCCAAAGGATCTGATGCCCTCCTCTGGCCTCCATGGGCACCTACACACAAGTGAATATATATTCACAAATACATACATAAAATAAATAAAATCTTTTTAAAAATAGCCATGGTCTGCCTTCATTATAAGAAGGTATACATTTGTCCAAAAATATTGATCAATTTTCAGTGCCTTTTATAAAGTAGATAATGAGTGATGCACAATCACTTGAGTAACTACAAAATCAAATGGCATCACAGGTTTATACAGACATTACTAGAACTTTTTGAACTCTAAGTAGAGGAAACTTGTGACTTTTACTTCTCTGAGGGCTCGTGGTATCCAACTGTCTGAGTCTGTGCTTCCCTCCTTAAATGGACTAATGTGACTAAACTTCTTGACAGGACTGGAAAAAAAAACTTTTCACCAAGTGACATTAACTAACTCTTCCAACCTCCCAACTCACCTTGCACCTCAATTTCCAACACAGCCCACAATGCACTGTGTCTGATCCTTACAGTACCGACCCTGAGTAGGAAATTGGAAGGTTTCACATTGGAAAATTGGGGTTTCTAAAGTCTCTTGACATTGAGAAAATCTAGCCAAGTTCCCCCACAGCAGCCACAGCTACCACATCCACCAGGTCCTGTAGGAGACAGGCTCCAGTCCTGCCTCAGAAAACAGGAAGTTTCCTTTTTCTCAGATAGCAAGAAAGCATAAGCAATTCACTCACTTCTACCCATGAAGAGGATGACCCTACAGTGCCCACCTGCCCAGTAGATAATTTGATATCTTTAAAGCCTGGCTAGGGGTATAGCTCAGCTGGCAGAGTGCTTGCCTGGCATGCACTAAGCTCTCTGTTCAATCCTGAACATCACATAAATCAAGCATGGTGCCACATATCTGTAATCCCAGCACTTGGGAGGCAAAGGCAGGAGGATCGGTTAGTTGAAGGTCATCCTCAGCTACATATAGCAAATCTGGGGCCAAACTGGGCTACCTGAAACTCTGTCTCAAAAATAAATAAACAAGTAAGTAAATCACTCTAAACAAGGCACCCCCAAAACAAATGTCACTCACAGAGGTAATGTCATCAAAGTTAGTTGCTATCAAATCAAATTGAAGTAACGAGCAGTAGCAGGTCTAGAATTCAGACTGAAGTCAGGAAGCTTGGGGAACTCAAAGAAAAAGCAACAAAATATGTGAGGTGTATGCCATACATGTGTCCATACATGCTGATACATGGGAGATGGTTCATTTCAAGATGCAATGTTGTCGTAATTGTCTACAGTTCAAATTGGCTAGCAGATGGTGAAAAGTTGAAATTTCTAGTGCATCACCATAATCACTCCCCCAAAATCTATTGCTTAGCAAGTCTCCTTAGCTTCCTTGGGTTCAACTAAAGATTCAACTCCCAAGTGTGTCCAACCTCATGACTCTCAAGAAAATCAACCCCTCAATTCAGTAAAGCCTGCTGACGACGGTTTCCACCTTTGTAATGTCTCTCAAGCCCGTGGGCTCTTTTTCCTCCTCACTGTCATCCAGACAGAAAATATGTGCTCAGTCCACGTGGGCCATGGCTTTTGTTTCATTTTGGTGGGGGAAGGAAGCAGTGGAGTTTTAGCTTCTAAGCTCTCAGATGAGCATCTGTAACCTGAATCAGTTAGGATACGGGCTACAGGGGATTCATGAAGAGTTCTGTCCTGGCCTCTGTCTGGCAGGAAAGACTGAAGATAGGACAGAACACAGCTAGTCACAAACTCTGACCCTGAAGCTCTGCAGCCCTCTGCCCAGAATAGTCAGGCCTTGGTGAAGGACACCCAGCTTCCCTAAATTTTGCCCCATTTATTACTCAATATCAACAAAGGAAACCATGTGTACACCCCACTTCTAGCTGGCCTGCTTCCAACAACCCCAATTCTGAGCACCCTGTTGTAGCACTCTACACAGATGGCCTCTATGCTCCTTTGGGTGGTCTTCATTTAGAAGTCAGAGGCTGGCCAGCTAACACTTTAGATGTTAAAAATGGAGCTACCAAACCCCAAATATGAATGGAAGGTATCAGCAAAGTAGTAGTAGGTTCTAAATGTGTGTCTCTATCATGAGATATGTTCAAAAAAGACTGAAAAGGAATGAACATGAGAAGAAAAAGTGGATAGGGGAAGCATTACTGAGAGTTAAGAAAGAAGTTGTGTATTCCCAGCACTGAGGGAGGACATAGGATGATCAAGAGTTCAAGGCATGGGCAACGTCTGGGACTCACTTGGCAGAGGTGAGCACCAATTCCTGCAAGTTAGCCCTTGATCTCCATGTATGCCTTAGCACATCCATGCACAGATGCATACACACAAATAAAAGTAATCACTTAAAAAAAAAAAGTTCAAGGACAGCCTCTGCCACATAGCAAGTTCAGGACCAGCTTGAGCTACATGAACCTGTGTCTAATGAATTAATAAAAGTGGAAGATGCATGCATAACATCAAGCACTATGGAAAGAACTAGAAGGCACCTTTTGTCTATGACTCCATTTTCTGTATTTTGAAGTGAGATCTCACTGTGTTACACACTGGCCTCAATCCCCTGGGCTCAATCTATCTTCCTGCTTCTACCTCTTGGAAAGCTGGGACTATAGGTATGAGCTGGGACTAAAGGCTGCTCCCTTTCCATGTGGGCTCAGCCTTATCTCCTTACGACTCTCTGCCACTCTGCATATCCAACCTCAAAAATTCAAGGAATGAGCCCCCACCTTGTGTGCATCCCCGATGGGCATGAACCAAATGTCGGTGAAATGGGGCAGGCTAGGTTGACATATCAACTCATTATACCAACATTCCATCCATCCTAAGTGTATATAACTCAATGGCAGTTAGCAAATGGCTAAATACCACCCCCACAACGGGTGCATGAACAGAAGTGCACACACATTGTCTTTTGCATCAGGTGTCTTTGACCAAGCATGTTTGTGAAGCTCATTCCTGTGGAGTGTGTTATCAGCACCAGGCTCCTTTTTATTGCCATATTGTATTTTGTTTATTCATTCTCGGCTGGGCCTTTGAACTGCTTCCAGCTTGGGGCCACTAGAAAGTGCACGGGTAGGAACATTCAACAGTAAGTCCTTGTGAACACATTTCTTTTGATTCTTCTTAAGGAGATACCTAAGAATGTAACTGTTAAGTCACATGGTGTGGGTGTTTATTATACTCACATTTTAGAGACGTCAAACTAATACCAAGTATATGTAACTGATGTGTCACCAGCAGCACATGAGAGGTAGCACTGTCTTTCTGATAACAGTCATTCAAGTTGGGACACAAGGGCATCTCACTGCAGCTTTTGTTTCTTCTGAGACAGTCTGGCTATGTAATCCAATTCTCCTGCCGCAGCCTCCAGAGTGCTAGGATTACGTACGCCACCATGCTCAGCTACTGAATTCTAAGTTTTAAATTTCTTTTTAACGTGCATGTATACATGTACATCTTTATGTACACAGGAGTGTGGATGCCTGAAAAGGCCAGAGGAAGGCATCAGATCTCCTTGGAACTGAAGCTACGGGTGTCTGTGAGCTGCCCGATATGGGTGTTAGGAGCCCATCCTGGGTCCTCTGCAAGAGCAGTATGCATTCTTAACTGCTCAGCCATCTCTCCAATGTAAAGTAATGAAGTCTTACTTTAAAACTAAATTGTGGGTCTGGAGGGATGGCTCAATGGTTAAGAACACTGGCTACTCTTCCAGAGGACCTGAGTTTGATTCCCAGCACCTACATGCTCACTCACAACTGTCTATAACTCCAGTCCCAGGAGATTCAATGCCCTCTTCTGGACTCAGTGAGTACTCCATACACATGATGCAGACACACATACAAGCAAAATACCCAAACATCAAATAAAAATAGAGTTCAAAAAAATTAAAAACTAAATTGTATCTGGCATGTATATAGCTGAATACAGGAGCTTACAAATTACTTTTGAGCATTCATCTTCACATGTTGCGTTATGTGCAAACAGACAAAAAATTCCCTAATCAGTACTCCTGTTTCAGAACACGCTGCTGTATAAGAACTTGTTGCCAAAAGCAGACAATGCCTAGAGACCAAAGAATGAGGCAGACAAAGCCAAGCTGGGGTGGCACACTTTATCACAGAGCACATCTCTGGCAGCATCAAGACAGAAGTGTCCCTGCATGTCATGGCAGGGGCAGGGGCTTCTACGCTAAGCTACATTACGATGGTTGCAGGCATCCACTATACCTGAATTTCTCAAAAACAGAAAAGCTATTGATATATCAATTACGAAATGGAGTGGGCATCGGCAGCTGGCAGTGAAGGCAAAGTGGCTCTCTTCATCACTCTGTTTATCAAACAGGACTTGGAATGAGTACCAGGGTCCAGAGGTAGGCAAGATGGTGGCCACAACCAGAATGGCTAGGGTTACTGTCAGGCTGGCCGGCTACCATTCTCCTTTCACAGCAGTGACAAAGGGATATAAGTCAGTGGTATAACATTTGCCTAGGATGCACAGGGCCTGGGTTTGATTCCCAGCACGCACATACATACACATACATACATACATACATACATACATGTATACATACATACGACCTCTTTTCATCACTGTTACATGTCAAATGCCTGCCATTCTTTAGTTCTCATCACCTACAAAGCAGGCCTTGAGCTGTCTCACAGCACTAAAGAAAGACTAGAGACTCAATAACTCCTTCATCAACAACGCTGGGATTCAGAAATACCCAGGATTCCATTTGAAACTATGTTCTTTGATATCAGTCCTTTCCCAACACCCCACTTCCTTTTATCACCCAGTCCCCAGCCATGGCCACAAGACATGAGCAGACAAATTAAAGACAATGTAGCGCCGGGCGGTGGTGGCGCACGCCTTTAATCCCAGCACTCAGGAGGCAGAGCCAAGTGGATCTCTGTGAGTTCGAGGCCAGCCTGGTCTACAGAGCGAGATCCAGGACAGGCACCAAAACTACACAGAGAAACCCTGTCTCGAGAAAAAAAAGACAATGTAGCTTAAGAAACTAGAGAAGAGGGTGCTCATTTAAAATGACCTGGTTTGGATTTTTTTTCCCTTACTGTTTTTTCTCTTGCCTTTAAATAAAGCGTGCAGCACAAAAAAGCAGGGGAGCAGCCTGCATGAGGCACAGGGCTGACGTTTCCACAGCTCTTGGTTCAGAATTGTTAGGGAGGCATGTCCTTCCTCCTTCTCGATAACCCTGGTTACCAACCCTTGTTCACTCCTACGTGACAGCTTTCAAGAACCCCGAGTGTCGAGAGTCCTAGAAGGACGCTGACAACACTACTGTAAGTAATTCTCTATGGAGAAACGGTGCCCATGTGTCCCCACAGCCCGCCTGGGTTCTGTTCCCTACAGAATGACACAGTGGCCCCAAGCCTGCTACTTACTGTCTGCCATTCACTCAGCAGGGACAAGGGATCAGTAAACCCACTCAAGCCAGCACACGCAAAGACACTTCTCCCACAGTTTCATCAAGTCACCAGATCAATGTGGCACGGGGTAGTCACAGAGGCTAAGACTGGGCTTTGGAATTAACAGCCTGGGTCTGAATCCTGTCTACCTCCTGCTATGCCACCTGGGCAGCTGCTCCACAGTTAAGAGCACTAACTACTCTATCAAAAATCAAAATAGAAATCCTAGTACCAATGTCTGGCCTCTCACAAACACCTAAAACACCAGCTGCAAGGGATCCCATGCCACCGTTCTGAACTAAATGGTCACCTGCATACATACACAGACACAGACACAGACACAGACACACACACACACACACAAATCTCTTTTAAATTATGTGATTAGGGGCTGGAGTGATAGTCCAATAGTTAAAAGTCATTGCTGCTCATGTAGAGGACTCAGGTTTGGTCCCCAGCACCTACATGGTGGCTCACAACCAATCAACATAACTCTCGTTCCAAGGGGATCCAATGCATTCTTCTGGCCTCCACAAGTGACTGCTTACACATGTGCATACACACACAAACACATAAATAAAAATAAATCTTTCTTTAAAAAAGAAAATAAACACTTTGCAGAGTTTCCTAAATAGATTCCCTTGCAATATGCACTACATTGCAACAACTAACTACAGGTGATCTTGCTGCCAGCCACTGCCACATCAGCTTCTTCATCTGATATCCTTGGCAACCACCAGCCCAATGCCTGCCAAGTTTGAGGCATTTGATGAATGTTTATTGAAATCAGAGACTAGGAGCTAGGCATGGTGAATTCTGTCTAAGCTGAAAACTGAGATGTATAGATTTCTGGGTTGGAAAATCCTTCACCTATTCTTAAAGCTTGGCATTCAGGGAACCTTTCCATTTCTGTCCAGTATCATGTTAGCAGCCTCTGACCTGACGTCACATCTACAGTCACACACCACCTAGCTTGTCCTCCACACTGTCATCAGGGGACTCTTGTGCTGAGTGAGTAGTCTGGAGTCCCAAGTAGAGAGACAGACCTAGTTTTGACTTTGGGCAAGTTACTTAATCTCTCTGTGCCTGTTTCTCATTTGCAAACAGCAGATAATAATGGAGATTAGAAAAGTCAATACATGGGAAGTACTCATAGCCAAGGTAGGCTTCTGACTTTACTCACATTGGCTCATTCTAGGCTTACCCCAAGGTCACACTGTCCTCTACGTTCTAAAGAGCTTGACCTCTGAACCCCAAGCACAACACCCTCATCGAATATAAAGAAGTGATGGGAATTCAGTCACGCATCTGATCAACACAGAGATAATGGTTGGCATGTGATCTGAAAGTCCAACCAAGGAGGCTTGCTCTAGAACAGGGATCTTAACTGCAGAGACTGAATGGGAGGCTCTGTGAACCCAGAGAAGAGTTACACTGCCAATTCTTAAGACCTTACCACCAAAACTCAGTGCTTCCTTCAACTATTGGTGTAGCGATGAACTATGGGATAAGCAAAGCCTGTGACTCTATCACCAACAGACCCAGCTGCTTTCCTATCTCATTCTACTTGGTGCAAATTGTTTTGGGTTTTTTCGGGGTGGGTGGGTAGGGGGTGCGTACATGTGCAATGCACCTAAGTACAGTGCCTGCAGAAACCAGAAGAGGGCATCTGATCCCCTAGAGCTAGAGTTACAGGGGTTGTGAATCTCCCTGGCATGGGTATTAGGAACTGAACTGAAGTCCCCTGCAAGGGCAGTACATGCTCCTAACAACTCAACCATCTCTCCAGCCCTGTTATACATATCTTGTTAGTATCATATATACCCAACACAATTTCAAAGCCTAAGCAAATATTGCCAACACTAGATCTGGCTAGTTAGCACAGCAGTAAGTGCATATCACTACTATTACACATTTCTAAAAACTTTTCTGATAATTATATTTCAGTACATATCTGGTCTCCTTTCTAATCCTATGCATTTTCAAAAGGAGTCCACAGGCTTTATCTGACAGCCCAAAGGGTTCATGGCAAGAGAACAGTTAAGAAGTTCTGCTCTGGAAGCAATTTTTGTATGCTCCCAGTTATCTCTTTTTCTGATCAGCACTAACGGGATTATTCACCAGCAAAGAAAATGCTAGAAATA
>CABHPH010150427.1:41914-52144 GCA_902168325.1 Peromyscus nudipes
TTTGTCAGGATCCAGGTAAGCCCAGCTTCTTTCTCTTCTGTCTTCTTTACAACACAGAAAGACACAAGGACTTCATATAACCTGTGTGATTCCCTTCCCCTGCAGCATCTGAACCTCATTCAAAAGCCCCCTAAAAACATCTCACATCACACCAAAATTCTCTCTCAGTTCTTCTGCACACTTCTGACCCACACATCTCTCTGTAAGCAGGGAACAGTTAGCAGGCTCAGAACCAGGGAATCCTTGCCCATTGCCCCAAGAGGCCTGTAGTAAATGCCCAGAACTGCTCACTTGTCATGCTTTGATCAATAGTGCCATGAGCTTCAGAAATATCACAGGTTGAGGCTGGGGATGTGGCTCAGTGGGTAAACTTGCAAACATGAGGACCTCAGTTTGATGCCCAGAACCCACATAAAAAGCTGCAGGTGGTGGCATATGTCCACACTGAGGAGGCAGACAGGTGGATCCTTGGTGCTCTCCCTGGTGCTCGATGGCCAGCCAGCCTAGCCTGGAGCTACTCAGTGAGTTCCAGCCATTGAGAGAGACTGTCACACATATACATACACACACTCTCTCTGTCTCTCTGTCTCTCTCGGTCAACAGCACTTAAGGAAGACACTTAGAATTAGCCTCTAGCCTCCAAATGCACATCAAAGCACACATTAAAAAATAAGTAAAATAAATAAATCAAATAGCACAGGTTGAATAAGATCCTGCAGCAACCTAGAAATGCTCTTTTAAATGACATTAGTTAAAAAGGAATTGGTATTTTGCGGGGGAGGTGTCTCACAATGTATACAAGGCAGGCAGGCCTCCAACTCTCTGTGTCACCTACCCTTTCCGTGAAATCCCTGCCTTCTTGCCTCAGCTCCTGAGTACTGAGATTCTGTAATTCTGTGTATTTAAAAAAAAAAAAAAATGGGGGTGGAGTTAATGAGCCCCAAAGCCCAGGGCCAAAGTCAGGAAGAGTAATCTTTGTCACAGAAGCCAGAAAGAATCTGCACTGCTGGATTGGTCATAATGGTGCATACCTTTAATCCCAGCATTCAAGAGGCAGAGGCAGAAATAGGTGGATCTCTGGGAGTTCGAGGCCAGCCTGGTCTACGTAGTGAGTTCCAAGCCAGCCAGGGCTATATAGTGAGAACCTGTCTCAAACAAACAAACCAAAAAGAAAAAAAAAAAGAAAAGGGAGTAGGGGAGGAAATAGACTAGAACAGAATAAATAGATTAGATTTGGGCCTAGAGAGATGGTTCCACAGTTACAAGCACTTTCTGCTCATATAGAGGACCAGGGTTCAATTCCTAGAACCCATATGTGGCTCACAATTCTCTATAACTTCAGTTCTAAGGGATCTGATGCCTCTTCTGGCTTCCAAGAGCATTATACATGCATGGTGCACAGACATACATGCAGACAAAACACTCATACACATAAAATAAAAATAACTTTTTAAATGAAGCTACACAACTGATTGGAAAGGGAGAGACATACAGGAGCCTTGACAATAACAAATAAAGGAACTGGCCTGAAGAGGTCAAGGCCTAGTCACAGGGACAACAAACCCAGCACTTTCAGCTTTCCAGGCTGTTTAAACATATGACAAGTTTGGGTTTGTACATGAAGCCTCCTAATTTTTTATGAAGCCTCCTAATTTTTTAAACACTGAAGCTGTAGGCCAAAGCAAGCACTCTTCTGGGTGAGGCTGGCCCTGTACCCAGTCTACATCTCACAAGCAGGGCTTCATCTTCAGAAAACAGGTACATTATCCAGTAACTACAATCCTAATATCAGATCCCTGGAAAGCAGTAGATTTCAAACATAGCCAGTGCCACACAGAGAAACCAGGTGGTCAGAATGACAACAGAACAGAGCTGTGTGCTATGGGCATCTAAAGGTTCTAGCAATGAGACTACCACCCTGAGAGCATGCCTAGTGAACAAAGATCATCCATTCTGGGGAAAGTGCACTGGTAGCAGGAGTGGATAGGAGGGTACACTGGCTCTACCCATCATTAGGAACTGGAAGGACACCCAGCTCTGACTCAGACTGACCTTCAAAACATTATCTTAGAGGCAACATCAAACAGGGGCCTTAAGAATAAGCCCAATCAGAACAACGGTAACCAGCAGGCATTGTGGGAGCAGCTCAGGTCCAAACATGCAGCTCATCTGCGGTTCATGCACATCTTACTCACAAACCACAAAGGCAAACACACGGGATTGTTAGTGCACCTTTATTTTGACTGCAGCCTATCATATGAGGTCAGATGCAGAACATTCTATCTTGGGCATCATGTTATGCTCAGAAAGTTTTGAGATTATTAGAGCAGTTCCAATTCCAGACTAGGGATTTCAGATTTCAGATTAGGAATACTCACTGTGTGCATTATCTAACTATTTTTTAGGGCAAAATTACAGTATTATAGGCCCAGAGGTGGTGGCACTTGGGAGGCAGAGGCAGACGGATCTCTGTGAGTTTGAGGCCAGCTTGGTCTACAGAGCAAATCCCAGGACAGCTGAGGCTACACCGAGAAACCATCTCGAAAAATAACAACAACAACAAAATTACAGTATTATGATTATGTTTAACGGCATTCAAATGCTTCTGGGTAAATGGAACTTCCTTCCAAACAATACAGGAGTGCAGAAAGGGAGGGAGCAATGGTAGGACACGGTTGGCCATGGATAATGGTTTTACATTATGCCAGGTTTTCTATAACAAAATTCTTAAAATTGAATGGTAAATGTAACTTCTACATCCTTTCTGATCCTTATCTAAATTTCATTTCAGTTTCCCTAAAGGTGGGGCAATAGCATTACTGGCTTTACATATCTATCCAAACATGAAGATACGTGCAGTTACTCTTAATGATTATGGCTCATCCTCTAAGTTTTAAGCTGGGTTGGGGGTGGAGCTCAGTGGCAATCTTGGCCCTGGGTCCAATTTCCAGGACCACAAAACAAATTGATCTTATTATAAGCTTATGTAAATTAGGCTTGATAAATGTGAAGCAAAGGTGAAATTTACTACAAGATACCTGTGATTTGGGTTTTTTATGATTTATTTTTTATTTATGTGCACTGGTGTTTTGCCTGCATTAATGTCTTTATGAAAGTATCAAATCACTTGGAGCTAGATCACAGACAGGTGTGAGCTGCCACGTGGGTGCTGGGAATTGAACCTGTGTCCTCTGAAGAGCAGCCAGTGCTCTTATCCACTGAGCCATCTCTCCAGTCCTGATACCTGTGTTTTCTAAAAGAGCTCTGTGTATGAAAGTTAAGGACTCCAAGTCTCTAAAGAACTAATTTGCAACTTCTCCCAGGAAACCAGACAATGCTCAGAATAAAGCCACATTACTTCACTCTGAGTCTGCAAAGCCATGGAGAACGTGTGACTGCTCTCCACTTTCCAGCTTTGCTGTCCAATGATTGACATCATGACTACATGTAACTAAAGGCTAACAGATCATCCTAACTCTTGGCTCGATGTGGGGACACTGGAGGCACAAATGTTGAGCTGATGAGAAAATCTTCCATGAGTACTATGAATTGATTGCATTTCCACATCACATTTCTCCATGAGTGCCTCTGCCTTGTCTTGAAATGTAACTGCACCAGGGGTAGTCCAGCTTCTACTCTGGAGCCTACGACAGGAGGTCAAGGAGCCTTAAGGGGATGAGGGAGACATGCTGTGGTGGTTGGAATCACATGGGAGACACCCCGGTACCTCTGGAAAGGTTGAACTGGGGAAGGAAGACCCACTCACTCTGAATGTAGGCAGCGTTACTGCAGAGGCTTGGGTCCCGGACTGAATAAAAAGGAAAAAGGAAGAAGTCAGCTGAGCACCAGCATGCCTCTCTCTGCCTCGTGAGGGTACCAGTTGCCTCATGCTCCTGTCATAGCTAGAGTACTGTGGAACAGTCCTGTACACTGTGAATATGTATTACTCTCATTGCTTAATAAAAAGCTGACGGGCCGGTAGCCAGGCAGGAAGTATAGGTGGGACAGCCAGACACAGAGGACTCTGGGAGGAGGAAGGACAGAGTCAAGAGTTGTTGCCAGCCAGACACAGAGTGAGCAAGAGATGAACGTGCAATGCTAATAAAGGTATTGCCACATAGTAGCATGTAAATAAGGAATATGGGTTAACTTAAAATGTAAGAGCTAGTTAGTAATAAGCCTGAGCTACTGGTTCAGCATTTACAACTAACATAAGCCTCGGTGTGGTAATTTGGAAGCAGTTCCCAGAACAGGAAAACTCTGCCTACACTAGAGCCATGTTGCCTACACCTTCCCTGCCATGATGGACTGTGCCCACAAATGGTAAGCCAAAATAAGCCCTTCCTCCCTTAAGTTGTTTTTGTCACAGCAATGAGAAAGTAATTGATACAGAACAAAACAAAGCAACAAGGCTCTAATGTCAGGGCTTAGGAGCTGCTCAAGCTTTATTTATAATTAAATAAATAAATCTACTTTTTCTAGTAGATCATACACTGACCATTTTATGCTGAATTCAGAATTCAGGGATTCCCAACAGCTATAACTTACTTGTTGTAGACTTACTATCTGCTCACATAACATGGAGTCCTCGTTTTATCAAATGTAAGCATCCTTGCTGCATTTTCTAAAGTTTATTCCTTTTTATTACCACTGAAAGTCATAAAAGCATGAGCAAGATAATACTCATATATCCAATGATGATGATAAAATATAAATAAATTCTAATCCAAGCCTGTAGACAGGCAGACAGGAGGATCAGAAGTTCAAGGCCATCCTCAGCTACATATTGAATACTACATGAGACCCTGTCTCAAGTATAAATAAATGTATACACATACGTCAAGTACTGATTCCGTGGCAGCTACTCTTCATATTCTTTATTCAGAAAGCTTTACTAACAAGCTATCAAATAGATCTGTTTAGCAGCCTGCTAGGCTGTGCTGGTCAAACTTGGCAAAATCTATACTTACTGTAATTTGATTATATGTTTGTATTAACAACACAATGAGCTGCATTCAACCATAAATATTTTCTTTATAATTTTCCCTGACTCTTCTTCATAGCCATATTCAAACATACATGATTTACATGCTCAGCCATCACAGTATTTCTGTAAATAGGAGGATGTACAGAGCCATCTACAACCTCTTGAGCACAAAATCATGCTCCAGCCCTCCCCACATAATTAGGGTAGACAGCCTCCCGGGGGAAAGTCTCTTATGAAATTAAATCAGACATGTATAAGTCTCCAGAGGACCACTTTCTATGCAGGCAGAACTGTTAGCCTCACACAGGCCATTTCACAGCAGAGAGAACAGGCATGTCCATTGTGCATGCCATAATTACATTTTGCAAGACTTCCTTCAATTAAAATCTCCGTTTAAATGATCATCCATCTAGCAACAGAGAAATTTTTAAAAGTCATTATCTAATATGACCTAATGATGCCTTCCACTAATAAGGTATTAGTCGGAAAATGACTTCATGTGTTTCAAAGAAATTATCAGCATAAGCTCTCCCCCAGTACATTGTGCAAGAGAAAGCAAACAGTCATCTCACTTCTCAGTGTGTTTTACAAGCTCCAATCTGCACACCCCCCAGGATCAGAGCGAAAAGGGGTTGGGTATGCTTTGCTTGTATTAGATATTCATTAATTACCTAATGAGCTTGACTAAACTGATGCCTCTTAACACATCAGAGGAACAAAGAGGTTTCTAATGACTTTACTAAATGGACTAAGATCCACATCTCAGACACACCCCTTGTTAGACCAGCAGTCGTAACCTCCACACTGTTCTGATTATTAGTTTCAAGCATGGAGGACAGGGGAGCACTCTATGTCTACTATAGAAGCAGAGACACCCCTGTGCCATCCTTGTTGGAGTCTGCCCCATTGTACAAGAACAGTTCATCCGTGGGACACTAGAGAAATCAGTGTCTGGGTGAAGTATTGGCAGAGGGTGCTGTTATTCTTTTGCGTTTTTTGAGAATTCCCAGGCTGACCTCAGAGTCCATATGGAACTGAGGCTATTCTTGAGTTCTTTATACTAGGTGCTGCCACTTCCCATGGACTAGATTGCAGGTGTGGACCACCATTCCTGCCTCAATATCTTGACATCTAGATCTTCAAAGGCTTTCAACTTCAGAAAGTTCTATTCGCAAGATCTGACACTTGGTATGGAGGAGTCACAAAGGAAGAATCACACTTTACCAACCAAGCACGGCATTAACAAACAGCCATGCACCCACAGCCATGCACACAGCACACAGTTGGAACAGAAACAGAGGGCTAAACAAGAAACCGGAGGAACTGGCCGAGCAACTAGAAGTGCAGCTGACATGAGATGTCTTTCCTTTTCAGGATTCAGGGCTGATGTTTAAAGTGGCCCCTCTGAGAGATGCAATCTCTTCAAAGAATCGGAGGTACACTAAAACATTCCCACAGCCACACTGGATGGAAAGTCACTGCCAACAAGACACAGAAGGGGGAAGCTTCGGGTCTCCTGATTTTTTTAAAAAGGAAAAAAAAAAAAAGACAAACAGCATTTGATAAAATAATACCAAGTTATCACTCTCCTCCCCACAAAAGGACAGTAATATTATGATTATATCCTTTTAGCCTTTTGCCTTTAAAAACCAGACACTAGCTTTTATAAGGTGGCCAATTTTTTCCAAGTCACGCTTCAGGCTTTTCACGGAAAAAGGCATTCATGAACACCTGATATTGTGGACATGATCTACAAACACATACACAGTGAAACAGCAGAGAAATTCAAGGGGAAGACTAAAAACAAACTGAGGAAACCAAGGTGCAGAGGAGAAGGGTTAAAACGAGGAAGAGATGAGGCAAGGTTAGAGCATTCAGAGGAGACTTCCTGAACTGAGCTGACAGGTACATAAACCTTCATTCTTTAGACCTTTCTTCATGCTATATAGTCTTCAAGTTTTGTTCAACCTTTAAAAACCTTTCCAAAAAGTCCTGCTTAATAGAAGTAACCAGATTCCAGTTTACCAGAACATAGGATTCAGATCGGTAGCCAAGGGCTGAAGCTGGCCAGACTTGTTTTGTTTGGACAGCACAATGTTTTATTTTGCTTTTTCATTGTAGCTTCAGGCAAGACACGTACTCCCCAATTAGCCAGAGGTACCACCATTATCCTCATGGTGACCCAAAGAAACCACCCCTCCTGAACCTACTGAGAACATGACATGGTGCAAGGACTTTAGTAGTTTCTGAAAGGTTAAGTATAGAGTTTCCATATGACCCAACAATTCTATGCCTAGATACCCACCTATGAGAAATGAAAATACATGTCCACCTTAATCAAGTACCCAGGCAGCATTATTCACAAAGCCACAAGAACCGAAAACAACCCAATGTCCATCAACAGCTGAACGGGTATGCAAGACATAATCCACTTTAAAAACAAAGTACTAGACAAAGCCATAGCAGGGATAAACTTCAATGGCACCTGAGTAAAAGAAGCCAGTCACAGACCATGCAGTCTGATGCCCTTGAGAATTAGCCTCTAACTAGGAGTTAGGGTTGTTAGTCACATACCAACCTTTCCATCTTTGGTGGAAGGCCAAGGATTAGGGACAGTTCAACCATTTGACTAATAATCTAACTACACCTTTCTACTGAAAACCCTGATTTAAAAAGAATCTCGCTGGCTCAGTAGGTAAAAATACTTGTTATATAAACCTGGCAACCTAACCCATGTAAAGGTGAAGAAAACTAACACCCTAAGGCTGTCCTCTGACCTCCACACACACCATGGCACAGGTGTACACACATGCATACACATGCACGCGCGCGCACGCACACACACACACACACACACACAACACACACATACACACACACACACACACCGTGTACACATATACACAATGATAATAAATTTAAAATATTTACGAACTCTGAACACAAAAGCTCACTGGGCCCTCCCTGGCTGGTGAAAACATGGGTGTGCTGAGATGATGGCATACACTGACTGCATGTAAAAAGGTACAGAATTCCCCATTTCCACGCAGACCTGGCCCTGTGTCTCTTCAGATCCTCATCTTTCTGATTTGGATCTTGTATAGTGTACAGTAGTGTACTGTATTCCTATGTTCTGGCTCTGGAGACTGAACCCAGAGCCTCCTGTACACATTCTACCTCTGAGCTGCCCCAGCACTAAAAAAGCAGTTTCAGATGGACTGCTTTCTTGCATTCTGTGAGCATCAAACCAAAAAGGAACATGGGAGCTACCAATCAACATCCACCTGGAAAGTGGACATGCTGAGGACCCACAGTTATGCTAGTGTGTTATGCAATCTTGTTAACAACTGTGGCCTTTAACCTGTAAAGTCTGAGCTGACTCTAGGTGGCCAGTGGAAGAACTGAGCTTTGGTACACTCAGCTGTAGGTCAAGCAGAAGAAGTGGCTGCGGTGGAAGTGGGGGACGACACCTGAAAGGAAGGCAGGCTCAAGAAGAAGCCGTGTTAGTAACAGGGACACACAGGAAACAAAGGCAATGCTGTCTTGTTTGCCATAGGACAAAATCTAGACAAGAACAAAAGACTAGAGGACACTGGGAAGGGATAAGACAGCCATCTTTTTTTATTTTATTTTATTTTTCAGTAAAATAAATTGGAAATTAAGCTGAGATACTTACACAGTTGATGCTAACACAAAATCAAAGGTCCTGTCTGGTGTGTGTACACACGTGTGTACAAGTGCATATGCATGTAGAGGTCAAAGGATAATCTTGGGTACTTTCTGAGATTCTGTCCACCTTGTGTTTTGAACAAGGTCTCTCCCTGACTTGGAGCTTAACAAGGAGGCTGGGCCGGCTGTCCAGCAAGCCCCAGGGATCTGCCCATTGCCGTCTCCCCAGTGCTGGGATTACAATGTGTGACACCAGCCCCGTTTCTTTATGTGGGTTCTTAGGACTGAATGTAGGTCTTCAGGACTGCATGGCAAGCGCTTACCGACTGAGCTCACTCTTCTGCCCAGGGGAGCTGTCTTGTTAAGAGAAGGCAAATTAGTCATTAAGTGTCCAATCAACTTTGGGAAAACTCAATAAAGTTTTCAGATCCTGGGCCAGTGAAATGACTCAGTAGGTAAAATCACTTATTGAGAAGTCTGATGACCTGAATTTGATCCTCTGAACCCCTGTAAAGGTAGAAGGAGAGAACCAACCCCATAAAGTTATCCTCTGACCGTGCGCACGCGCACACACACACACACACACACACACACACACACACACACACACACCTTTTTAAAGACTTATTTATTATTCTTTTTGTTTGTTTGTTTGTTTTTCGAGGCAGGGTTTCTCTGTGTAGTTTTGGTGCCTGTCCTGGATCTTGCTCTATAGACCAGGCTGGCCTTGAACTCACAGAGATTCTCCTGGCTCTGCCTCCCGAGTGCTGGGATTAAAGGCGTGCGCCACCACTGCCCGGCTTACTATTATCTTATTATACCTTCGTGAGTTTATGTGCCACCATGTGTGTGCAGGGGTCTGTGGATCAAAAAGACAACATCAGAACCCCCGAACTGAATTATGTGCAGCTGTGATCTATCATGTCCTGCTGGAAACAAAACCTGGGTCCTCTACAGAAGCAGGAAGCCCCACTGGGACATCTCTCCAGCCCTAATAATCTTTACTTCTAAATTTCTGATCCTGAAAGGCTGAAAATTTTCTAGAACCTAGGTAACTTCTTGACAGCTGCAGATACTCAAGTTCTAACTAAATATATTTTGATTTTTTAAGTATTCATCACCTTTATTAAACTCTATTATAGTTCACCAAATACAGCATGGACTTCAACTTAAATGAAGTACAAATACAATAACAGCATACTAAGAGTAACAGTGGACATTTCTAGAGGGTTCACTGTGCACCTGGAACTTACTATGAAACCCAAGCTAGCCCTGGACTCATTATGTAGCTCAGGCTGGCGATCCTCTTGCCTGCCTCAGCCTCCCAGCGCTGGGAATACTGATGCAAACACTTCCATGTTAACTAAAAATCCTAGTTTTCTAGTTATAAGTATAGATCCCGCGACATTGTGATCCATTACTCTGCACTCTACAAGCTAGTTAATATCATTAATAAAAGTTTAAGGTAGGGCTAGAGAGATGGCTCAGTGGTTAACAACAGTGCTGCTCTTCCAGAGGTCAGAGGTCAGTTCCCAGTACCCACAGAGGGTGGCCCACAGCCACCTGTAACTCCA
>CABHPH010150428.1:0-18766 GCA_902168325.1 Peromyscus nudipes
TGTAAACCACACATTTCTCTCTCTTTCTCCTTTTGTTATTCTGAAAATACATGTAACTTCTTCATCCCTTTGTAGACTCTACTGCTTGTGCCTTGCAGTAAGGGAAGACAGGCAGGTAGGGTTCAGCATAATCTGTGATCAGAGCTATGAGAATAGCAGGAAGCCTCTATCTTTTTCTCTCCAATGATAGGCCAGCAATGTTGTTTTAGGTGCTGGACCAATATGCAGAATGATATAAAGAATTGTAAGGTTGTAATGGCTCAGACTTTTAAAAAAAGTAACAAACCACCAAAAAAACCACAAACCCATTTTAAACTCTTCATTTTAACAACTAACATTAGTGATTGATCTTCTTGTCCAGGATCCATCTTCCTCTACAATACATTTCAGAAATGAGCCATGAGAGAAATAAGTCTTGGGTTAAAGGACAGTGCACATATTGTTATTGATTCATAGGAGGTGAGAAAAACTAAATATAGCAAACTTTATAACCAGACTTCCTCAAGAGCAATGGAGCATTTTTAACTGAAGCTCAATTCCAGTGCTCTCAATGAAAGATACTTTAGTATAAATGCACTGGATCAGTCTGGATCTGGGGTGTACAGAATGTTTCTCTTAACGTTCTCTCTGTAGTCAATGAAATAGTTCACAAATGAATGCACTGTAGATTTCAATAAAAAGGTTATAAATAGACCGTATCAATATGTAAAATTAAATCTTTGAAAATATTAATGTAACAAAGCAGTTAAGATGCTAAATTTTACAATTATTGGGGATAGATAGATTAGGAAGCACTTCAATATGGCTTACTGAAACTCCTGACTCTTTTTAAATACTTTTCCTGTTATTGAAAAATAGAATTTTTCTCACATAATATATTCTAATTATGGTTTCCTCTTCCTCTACTTCTCTCAGTTCCTCCTCACCTTGCCTCCCATCCAGATTATCCCCCTTTCTGTATCTCGTTAGAAAATGAACAGGCTTCTAACTCATGACTCTTTTTATAGAGCTGTTCTTGCTGGAAGAAGGAAATACAGGTTTGGCATCAAAGCATCAAATGTCTGTTTCAGAAACAGAGAGACCCACTTTAAATCCTTAGTGTGGCTTAGCATTGTGCTGATATGCTATGGGCAGCAACGTTCAAAGTGTTGGGATAAGGGCATAGTAGAAAATACCATGACTTTTTCAAAGAATTGCTTCTAGAGACTCCAATAACACCCAAGAATATGTGAGAGCAAAAATGACCTCCAAATGATCACTCCTTTGCCCTGCCCACATGTTTTTTATTTGGAAAAGAGGGAACTAGATGGCCATATATCCAAAGCATAGGGGGGATGTAATTTCTCATACTCTCTTTTTAATGGCATAGTCAGCCTCTAAAAGTATAACATCAAAACCAAAATCCAGCCTCCACCATTGCCCTCTGAAAAAGTGATATACTGAGAGGAACAGCAAATTCAGACCATACCATTGACCCTAAGCGAGCTAGTTAGAAACTCCTGAAATCAGAACACCTGGTAGCTGCATTTGTCAACCAGGTGAACAGAGAAATTCAGCTTGTTGGAAAAGAAAATCTTTTCTTTCTTTTTTTTTGATTGACGTTTAGACCTTTTATATACTGTCCAAGAAATTGTTTATTTAAGATATATTATGTTAAAAGAGCTTTAACAATAACAAAAATGATTGGCAGGCTGGGATTGCCTTTCTAACACAAAATTAGAAAAAAAAAACCAAAACTATTCTGAAAGGGAAGTTAGAATCATGTCTTTGTTATATTTAATATCTTCATTTATTGATACTAAGCATTAAAGCCAGGGTCCCTGTTTGCTAAGCATGGGGAATATTCTACCATTGATTTATATCTTTAGCCCATTCAATTTTTGAGGTGAACAGTGTGAATGTGTTATGACTGATGTAAAATATGGAATGAAAGTAGTCCAAATGAATTCAGATATTGTGCTTGCAAAAAAAAATCAGCTTGAATGAATAAAAGAAATTTATGTTTTTACAGACTTGAAAAAAGTTAAATTTCTTCTAAGATAAATGGTAAATTCACATTTAAAAGCTAGAGACTTGATGAAATGCTAGGCTTTGATCTGCTTAAGGTGTCCTACCTTTCCATGATTTATAGGTGTAGATTACAACCAAGTCCAAGGTGGCCAGGTGCTGTAGTGAGTAACTGTGATGGATAAGGAGGGATGAGGCTGTGCTGAGAATTAGGATGGGCCTTAAACTAATGTAGGAACCGGTCAAGGAAAAAATAAACGTGATGAAGAGAATATTGATTGTCACTTTTTGAGACTTTATGTGTCTGGGAAATGCTTTTGCTTTAATTAACTGGATTTTAAGTGCAGTAAATCATAACAAGGCTCAAGTGTGTGGCTGAGAGCAGTAACTCACACAGTTTCCAAGTAACAGTTGCTGTTTTTAACTTCTAGAACACTGTAGAGCAAGGAGAGAGACTAGCAGATAACTTTATTTTTCTAGGTCCTTCACTTTGGGACATGTGGCCACTGTTGTGTTAGCTGAACAGTGTGCTTACCCTTGACTAACCACATTAATTGAAGTAATCTCAGATGCTTGCAAGGAAGGTGAGTCTCCTTGCAAGTCAAAGATGCACTTGTTATTTTTCTTATGTCTAATGATCTGTGAAGATTTCAATGGTTTGAAGAATTGGACATTTTCCTGTCTGTGCACTATGGGACTGGGAAACTTAAAGCTGTTTTAAAGCCTTGGTCACTTAGAGGAAGTCAGTTCAGACTCTATCAAAGTATCATTTGTAATTTTTTTCTGACCACATATTTTATGGATGTCAAAGCAGAAGAGAATTGTTTCTTTTACAAATATTAAATGGGAAGTGTGATCTGATTTATTTTGAGGTTTGGGAAGAGGCTGAATTAAATAAATATCACCTAGGATAACCATAATAACCAAGGTTCCTTTCTGCCATCCCCCTCTGCCATTACTCGGTCACTATGATTCATTCCTTACACACTTTAATGCTATCTCTCTTTAGAATCTCCCAGGAAAAATTAGAGAACCAAGACAAAGAAAGCTCAATGAGTCACCCAAAGCAATGTGGCTAGTAAATAAGGACATCAAACTTAATCCTCTTTGATCAAAACAGAAACATTGAAAATCTTTTCCATTAACTGAGCATAATTACCCTCCCCAGTTGTATATCTGAGATGGTATCCAAGATGGGTTACTGCAACTGAGAGCTGATTAAAGGAAATGTGTCAGAAGAGTATAGAGGACTCACAGAGTGAACTGAGTCAAAGAAACATGCTGGTGTTAGAGGGTGGGGATTAGAACAAGGACCAGACATAAGATCAGACCCACTTCTCTTTTATCCCTATGTTGTGGCAGACCCCACAGTTTAAAAGCACTGTGTTACACACAGATTTCTTCTGGCAGCTCTGATAACTAAGACACAACATGCACATTTATTTATCCAAGATGGATGCATACCACGCTTTGCTAAATTCAGTTGTGTTTTAGGAAGGCAAATGCTATTAGAATTGTTGCAAAACCACAGAACTTCTTATTTGAATAAATATATATGTTAATGGGGAATGTAACACATTCAAAAATCAACTTAATACTTGAGAATTTTTACATCTCTTATTTTCTACTGAATCCCAGCAACAATACTTTGGGCAGCTAATATCTTGCTTAAAGTGTTGGACATAAGATGTAGAGGTAAATGGAGTTAACTTTTACTAACAGGGATTTCATTACTTCTTTGAAAACAAAGATTTAGCTGAGTCCTCTAGCAGATGGACCCTTTGAATACTAAATTTAGTCTGTAGCAAAATCACAATAACAAATAGCATCATTGATAAAATTTATTAATGATAACTTTAAGTGGACATGATAATAAAATAAATGTGCCATTATTGATTAATTTCTGTCATACTGAAGAGATTTATTTGTAAATCTTTTGCTAGATATACAAAGAAATCAGATAGAGATTTCCAAGTAAGTTGCATTGTCCACAAGGTGGCGTCCTGACATTAACAACCAGTAGTTTGCACATCTGCAGGATCTGGCACAATAGGTTTTACTGGTTGAAAATGCCAAGTGACCATGCGTAAAAATAATTACTCTTCAACCCATGTTTTTGTGCACAGTGTTCTTGGGAAGATGTATCGTTCAACTCAATTTGATTTACTCTCTCTCTCTCTCACTGCCTTGTACTTATTTACATTATTGCTACAGTGGGATATTCAGTCCATTAACTTCTAATTTAGCTAAAACAAAGAGAAACTATTTTCTTTGCAAATTGCAACAAATTTTAAGACATTGCAGTGGCTGACCTTTACATGACATAAACTCTTTGACATCAGCAGAAACAGACTGAAGAGTATAATAATTTCATCATGTGTAAACAGTGTTTTCCTAATGGTCTCTTGTTGGGAACTGCAGGATGGTGGTAGTCCAGTTTATCTTGAACCTGACTGTATTGAAAGCTGGGTTATGTTAAGCTAAATGTCATTTCCTGAATTGAACCTCGTAGTTTCTGCTATCAAAACCCAATATTTAATTCCAAAATCTTGAGAAATTTCTGTCTCTTAGTGTCTGTTGCTGATTTTTGAAACATCTAAAGACTTTATAAATGTCTAACTGTAGGGGGAGAATATGGATGTATCCCGTTGCTTTTAAGAAAATAAATAAGGAATCATCTTAGGTTAGTTACCTCTCTCTCTCCCTTTGACACTAACTTATAAAGAAGATGTTTCACCTCACAATTGAGAGTCAGGATTTGATTTTAAAGAGAAGTTTTCAATTTTTATGGTGTTTCCACTTCAGTCAGCCCATGAGTTGCTTAAAATGCAGGTTTTTGGTTTTTGGAGGGGGGAATCTTGGAAAAGAGAAATTGTCAAATTTTTTTTTAAAATACTTCCATTTATTTTTAATTAATACTGCATATGTTTGTGATACACAACATGATATTTTGGTATGTGTATGTGTGGTGGAATGACTAAAATCATCATAATTAACATATCCACTATCTCAAATAAGGACTATTGTAATTGAGTTATGAATACTTAAAATCTTCTCTTAGCCATATGTAAGAACACAATAACCATGCAATTAATTGTGGTCACCCATGCTGTAGATATCTTTTGAATATGTTGCTCCTAACTGGAACTTTATATATTTTGACCATTATGACCTCAATCACTCTCCATGCACTCTCTGTTCCTTTGAGTTCCATAGGTGAGATCATGCAGAAGTTGGTCTTTCTCTGTCTAACTTCTTTCACTTATGCCAAAATTCCCTAGCAACAGTCATGTTATCATAGCTAATAGAATTTCCTCTGTAAACTATGAACATTATTCCATTCTCTATAAGGGCATGTATATATGTCTCTGTTATATGACTATGTAAACATGTTCATACATATTAGATATACATTCATATGAGTTTTAAAATCTATTCATCCCTTGCAGCTTATAGGTTCAGTCTCTATCTCAGCTGCATTAAGTATGATACAGCAACTTTCTTTTCAAAATACAGGCATCATGTCCTTTTAGTATGTACCTGGAAAAGTTCTGCTTTGAATTTTAAGCAGCAGCTACCCTGTTTCTGGCATTCTATACCATTTTATGTCTCCACAACTGTGACAAGGATTCCCTTTTCTCCACATCTTTGTCATTACTTGTCTTTGGTCTTTAAAAATATTCATTGTTGCCGGGCAGTGGTGGCGCACGCCTTTAATCCCAGCACTCGGGAGGCAGAGGCAGGCGGATCTTTGTGAGTTCGAGGCCAGCCTGGGCTACCGAGTGAGTTCCAGGAAAGGCGCAAAGCTGCACAGAGAAACCCTGTCTCGAAAAACCAAAAAAAAATATTCATTGTTTTTCTTTTATGTGTATATGTGTACTACTCACATGTAGATCTGTACACCATGTGCATGAAGTGCTCCTGGAGGCAAGAAGGTAGTGTCGGATCCTCTGGAACTGGCTGTAGATGGTTGTTAGCCACCACATAGGTGCTGGGAACAGAATCCAGGTCCTCAAGGAGAACATTTAGTGCTCTTAACTGCTGAACCATTTCTCTAGTCCCTATCTTTGGTCATATATACATATATAATGAATTCACGTTGAATTTTGAACGACAGTTCTTAGACAGATGTTCTCAGGTGTGGAGTACATAGGTGATTCTAAGATAGAGATATTGCTTGCAAGAAATTTATGGGGGTTAATTTAGGATTAAGGTCAACTATTGATGATATATAACAAAAAATCAATTAAACTTCAGGTAGGGTGGGCTGAGGGGCAATCACCATGGTGTCAGATCCTACAGGGCTCACTGGAGGCAGGATATCCCATAGACACTTGCAGAAAGGTGACATTTTGCCACATGCTCTCTGGATGACCTTTCTATCCAATCCTTCACTGAGTCTATTAGGTGTGGACGAGCTCCCAAAGGAGGTGTAGTGTTGCTGTTGTGATTCTCATTAAGTTCCCTGGAAGTATTCCCCAAAGCTGAAAAATCTAAGCTTTTGGTACCAATAGGCCCTTTTGGTACCAATAGGTTTTAGTAAACCTAGTGGGGGTGACCAGAGGCCTAACTGGTACACTGGGTGCCACTGGGTCATCTGAAGAACTGAATGAGCAGTAGCATGCTTGAAATGGCCAGGAGAGAGGAAAGGAAGTTATACAAGAAAAGACACAAATATATTTAGTGAGAACTCCTTGACTGGCAGCAGATGTACGTAGGTATGGCAAGCTCAGCCAGGAGTGGAGGTGCAGGCCTCCAATCCACCCCGGAGGTGAGCAGCCAGCAGGAGAATCCCCAGTTTAAGGTCAGCCTGGCTACATGGCAAGACCCTGTCTCAGAAATGAAAATGCTGCAGGCTTTGAGAGGAGGAATACTATGGAAAATTCACATTTTTACCCGGGGAGGCTGCTTTCTGACCCCTTCCATGACCCACTTTCCTGGGTTAGCCTTCTTTTCAACACAGTGTTATTCCCTTTGTGAATGCTAAAAAGATAAAATGCTCAGAAAGAAAGAACTTACGGTTTCTAATGTTAAATATTCCTGAGAATTAAAGATTTCAAGTTGGTAACTATAAGTGGCTGGCAGAGGCAGTGACATTATCCTGGACATCTATTGCCACATTCTGGATGCAGTTAATATACTCATACTAAGATGCTGCATTGAAGATAAATTTGTTTACTCTATCTAGATAAATATGTCTCCAATATACATGTCTGGGTGCATGGTGGAATGTTTGAACTATTCTAGCTAGGCTGTAATATGGCTTGGTGGTTTAGTTCATTTATTGAACAGTTCTCATATGGCAGTTTATTAGTCCCTGGAGACCAGAAACTGATGACAGTAATGTAGAAGCTTCTAGGGTACATGGATATGCAACAGATGGGTGACAGTAAAGGAAAGAAGGAAACTGGAGGAATAAATGCTTGAAGGGACTATGGAGCAGTGGAGCCCTGCAGTGTGTTCTTGTGCATAGCATCTACCAACTTGGGGAAGATGGCGAAGGGTGGAGAGAGTGTGTCTGGTAGCTGGCTGAAACACAAGGGATGTGAGAACACAACTAAGGGTCATAGTGACCATGCAAGAGTGCTAGTGCAGGGGATGGAGAGCAGACACAAGGCACGTGTGTGAAACCCAGCAGGCCTTGGTGGGAGTGGGCCATGCGGGTTATGGCAGAGAGAACTTGAAAGCATGATTATCATGTTGTTGGCTAGATTAGAACTTCTTTGGGAAGTATTTCTTTTCTTCTCATGTTAATTGTAACTCTTCTTGTATTTGCAGTGACTCTTCCCTTGAGTCCTCACATACTGCAGTGATGATTTAATCGATGCCTGGACAGCCTCTGTATTATAGAACAAAATTCTCATCTGTTTTTACTTACGAAGTCTCTACATTTTCATAGACTTCCACTCATGTTTCTCCTCACACAGCACCTTCACCTCTCCTTGGGTGCAGTACTGTTTAGCCATGGGCAGAAGTAGTGTGTTACTAATCAGGAGTTTGGTGATCTTAAAATTCCTTTGTATAGGTAAAATTCCAATTTCAAGTTGGAATTTATATCTCTCCTTGCCTCTTGCTCATGTTACTTCTTAGCTTTTTCCTTTGTGTATGTATGTGTGTAGTGTACGGCGTGTACACACTAGTGTGCAGGTGTAACATGCCCATATGCCCATATATGGAGGGCAGATGAAGATGTTGGAAGTCTCTGACTCTCTGTCATGTTGCCTCGAGACAGGGTCTCTCACCAAACCAGAAGTTAGCTGTTTGTTTAGACTGGCTGGCTAGCCAAGTCCCAAGATCTACTGGTCTCCCCGTAATGCATGGGTCACCAGCACATACAGTCATTCCTGATTCTTTATGTGAATTTTGGAGAGTTGAATTCAGATCAGTGTGCTTGCACATTAAGCACTCTTACCCACAGAGCCACCGCCCCAGCCCATTCATCTTTTTAAGTCCAAATCTTGCTATGTGTGCTTCCTGCCCTTAAACTTGCTATATAGCTTAGGTTGCCCTCAAACTAGTGACCTTTCTGTCTATCCCTCTGCCAGGTGCTGGGATTACAGTGTGTACCACTTGTCTGGTGATCATCTTACATTCTTCAGATTGGTTAGCAAAGAAATTTATGTCCTGTGTCCTTTCAAGATCACAAATATGTAGTGTGTAATTATTTAAAAATGCAAGAAATGAAGTAGAAAGTTTATCTGAAATTGTTACTTCTCAGACACACAGTATATATCTGTAAAGAAAAATTTAAAAATATCTATGGAATATTTCTTTTTTCAGTTTTGTTGACTGATAAGCTCTCTAAAATTCATACCAATAGGAGATTAACTGAAAGCCTGTTCATTATCTTGTGTGGATACTGCTCAATTAGAGGATTTTTTTTATTTACCTGTTTGAATCTACTACGTGCACTTCAAGTATAGCAGTAAAATGTTAACTATCAAGACATTCAACTCAGATACTGCTGACACTTCTAATATCTTCAGTGCCAATTAGTGTGGTTAAAATCGAATAATTAAGACTTTGATATAATTATATTCTACTAATGGATATAATTAAGCTCATAAATCATGTTGTTGAAGATGAAACATGTAGTGAGAAATCTCTTGTGGAAAAGTATTTTATTTAGTTCTTCAGATGAAGAACTTAACATGGATTTGATCTCAAATCCTTCCATAGAAAGCAGAGCTACAGAGTAGAAATCTCTAAAACCTTAAACTTAAACCCCAGAGTATTAATTTGGCTTACAAACTTACTAATAATATGAATTCTGAGTGTAAGTATATTAGAAAGATGAAATAACACCTAGATGACAGAATTGTGAGAAATAGATGTTAATGTGTATAAGGAATTTCATAAATTTCCTAGTACAAAGCTACCATAAATTATTACTACTCATTAAATTTTAAACAAGAACCTTGTCCCTATTTCTAATTTTAATTCGCAATGAATTATTTTCTTTGTGACTGCCATGTTAACTCAAATATGACTACTTAAACAGAGGAAGGCCTGATAAAGGTCAGAAATCAGTCTTTAGAGTGAGACCAGGTTGTCCAAACTTTTGCTGGGCCACATTAGGTGAAGAAGAATTGCTGTGCCTCACATATTAAATATACCAACAGTGACAAACTGTGATGAGCAGTAATTAGATCAATGCATAATTTTCAGACCTACTGCCAAAGATCAACAAACATCTCCCCATAAAAATATTCCTAAGTATGTGGTGCTCCATTTGAAGTTACCTTGAAAATTGTTGAACATGTCCCATGTTTCAGTCACTAATAAATAAACACCTTTAGTTAATAAAACTTCATTGAGTTTTTTTATGTAAAAGAAAAGAAGGAAAGATAAAACTAGTGGGATACTTGATAATATAGTTGAAGAACTAATGGAATAATACCTGCTTTGATAGATGTAGTTGAAATTCTCAATGAGTTCTCAAGGTGCTCACCAGATATTTTGATTCTAAGTTTATTCTCTGTGTGCTGAAATGTAGGTGTTGCCCAGAAGCAGTGCCATGAATAAGGTTTGTTTATGTAGTGAGGGAGGGTTGTCTCTGTGAAGACAGGCTTGTAAAATGTAGTAAAGAGATACGATCAAACTTTTCTTTAAATTGAATGTCAGATTTCAGTTCTCTGCAGTCTATTGGGAAAATTGGCAGGTAATATACTGATGTTGACTAAAGGTAGAGTCACAGATACAGGAAAATATGATTTTCCCAGAAACCTTAAAATCTATTTTCAACTCACTATATCAGCCCAGAAAGTAAAGTTGCATATTTTGTGCTGTTCACAGGCCTATGTTTAGTACATGTGCTGAAATGCCTAAAATTGTGTTAAGTCGAGTTGGCTACGATTTCATTTAGGAAGCTGTTATGATTTGAAATACTTTACTGATAAGCTGCTTTTTACCTTGAAGAGCATGTTTAGCTCATTTAAATGAGCAGATATACCCACTAAACAATGCTACTTCTGCAAACCAGTTTTCATTGTCAAGTTCTGGCACAAATATTGATTTTGATACCATAAGTGACCTTACAACATATCACAAATCATAAACTCCTCTTACCATTTGGCCTTGGTTCAGATATCATACTTCCAAAGAACAAATGACGTCACTACAGACAGCACATTCTTGGAATTGGTGATGATTCAGTACCTTGGCCCATATGAAATTCATATCCTGATGGCAATTTGAATGAATTCATCCTCTTTAATGCTTTTGTGCATATTTTTTTTGATGAAATACTTTATTAAGCATGGACATGACTTTTGGAGCATAATCACATCATTTTCTGTTATTTTTCCAAGTCCCTCTTTTTAACTACCATAACTGGGCACCATGAGTAACTATAGCAGATAGGTTGACAATGAGCAAAGGACCCAATTTAACAATTTTTCAATGGTTTGTATAAATTTCTTGGTTTAGTTATGTCTTGAAATGGCACAAAGGCAGCCATTTTTTCAGTGATACCATATTTCTCATTAACACCTCTAATGAAATGATAAGTTGAGCAGTGCTTATCATATCGGTGTTGTCTGTCATCTACCACCAAAGTATAAACATCAACAGCTCTACTCTCCAGATCTCTTGGGATAAACTTTCCAGTGTCTTCAGTTTGCCTGGAAACAGTGTGTAGAGATAAACTGTTTTTTAAAAATATTCCCACCCCCCCTTTTAAGAACAGATCTTATCTGCTACACTCTTCATACATTACTTAATACATTCACCACTGATGAATAATTTTGAATTCTTTGCCATTAAAAAGTTGCCACATAACTAGCTAATATAGCCGAGTCCATGTAAGTTATAACTCTTTGAAAAGTATTTTGTTGTGAAGACAGACTTTTTCACAGTTCTGCTATTTGGTCCTTAGAGCACAACCCTTGATACAACATAGTCCTTAATATCCACTGAGTTTAACAACATTTCATTTGTTGGCACATATAATGCTTCTTCAGTTCATAATATTTGAAATCTTATACAAACTCTCTATAAATTAAGCAGCTTACCTTATTATTTGCCTTGGGGAAAAGAAATAGTCATCCATCTACTTTTCTTTGAACAAACTTCTTTCGTTTATAATTTTGGGATCATGTTGCCTTGCTTTAGCAGGATTCTCGTTCTGTATTGTGATCTGTCTGTTTCACTATCTCTTCCCAATTTATCTGAAGATCTTAGTAAGCAGCCTTCTTTTGAGGGTAGTTTCCAATACCACTTAGAAAGAATAAAAATGTTATATCAACAGCACTGAACTGCACAAAATACAGAAATGCATTTAAATTTGATTAAAGGCCACTAGTAGATCACCAATGAACACAGAACAGAAAATGGCAAAAATATAGTGTATTGTGAAATTAAAAATAATGTAAGAGAAATAGTAAATGAATGAAATAAAAATTAGACAGGAAAGGGGAATGCAAAGGAAAGGCAAGTTGGATAAAAGAAAAGGAAACAAGAATGAAGAGAAAGAGGAGAGGAAAGAGAAGGTGGTAAAGGAGAATGTTCAGTAAGTTGAAAAACTCTCCAAACAAAATTAAAGAAGGACGTTTAAGAAACAACACAAAAGCCCTTTAAAAAAGAGTCAAGAAACCATGTATTATGTCAGAAAAGGTAAAGGGAACATATGGCGTACAAGGTACACAGAGCACAAGTGATGTATTAGCTTCTTTCCAGAACCTTCAAAATTGGAGTCAACCAGGGGGTTGTAGTGGATTGGGCTGAGGGTTAAGGGAATGTGAAGACTTGTTGTTCTAGATTCTCAACCTTCCTAATGCTGTGCCCCTGCAATACAGTTCCTCATGTTGTGGTGACCCTGAATCATAAAATTATTTTGTTGCTACTTCATGAGTGTAATATTGCTACTGTTATGAATCACCATGTAAATATTTGATATACAGGATATGTGATATATGACCCCCGTGGGTTTGCCACCCACAGGTTGAGAACCACTGTATTTGGTGCTCTAGCTTGCAACTGAGTCCTCCACTGTCAAATATCCAGCAGAGCGGTCTTTATTCTCTCCTTTCCACTCCAGTACCTCTCTGCAGTCTGAGATGGGTGGGTTTCCCTATGCCAGGAGACTTCTTAGCTCATATAGCCCAGTGAGGGTTAGCTTGTAGCCCTGTGATGTCTCCCAAATACATTGTGAGTGGGTGAACAGAGCTGAGATTGATATGAGAGACTGGGATCCAAAGTTTTCTAAATCCAGTAAGCATTAAGCACCCCATCAGAAGGATCAGACTGTGAATGTTCAGTAGCATACTGGAACTTAAGAGCTCTCAGTCTCCGAAGCAGTGAATCTTCTGGCTATGGAGGGTGATCTACTAGCTGACCCAGGCTCAGAGCTATTGCAGTCATCATCCATTCATGGGGTCAGTTACTGGCCACGGAGGGCAGAGTTCCGGCCTACCCTACTCTTCACTGCCTGAACCCAGCTTATTGTTGCCAGAACATGTTGCGTCATCAATATTTGATTCTTGCTCTACCACTGCCTTTTGTAGCTGTCTTTAAGAACCTGTGTTGGTGGCCTGGTGACTCCAGGACCTCTGACGAACGACTGTTTTTTGTTCTCAGGCTGTCACGGAAATTCAGCCTTAAATAATAGATTCCAAATAATAATAATAATAATAAAATAATAATAATAATAATAATATAATAGGTTCCCTTTCAAGGTTGTATCTAGTCACAGTTCTTCAACTCACGCAGAGTGACAAAGCGGAAGTCTCCTCTATCCCTGATCCATTGTGCCAGAGGAGTCCCCCTCTCACCAAACCCACCCACTGAATCCAAGGCTGTCAAAGACTGTGGGTTTGTCCTATGGGTAGGACTTCCCATCTCTTCTCCCTTACCTTGCCTGGCTTGCCTCTTGGATAAGGTTTTCACTACCACTTACTGTGCCAGCAGCCAGACCATGATAATCATGTACTGCTTTAGTTCTTTTCAGTGAGAAGCCTTTCTGTTTGTCCATACTTTCAGTCACCCTACCATTCTCTTGGTGTTCCTGATACTCTTCTTACTTCTCTCTTTGGAAAAGAATCTTTTCAGGGATTGTTTTTGTTTTCTGTTATCCCGAGTTTTCTCATTCATTACATCACATGGAGGTAAGCTTCCAATCCACCATCTTATTCTAGTGCTGGTTACAGTATTTTATATTGAGAAGGCCCCAGGTTTTGTTTTAAATATTAGACATAGAGTAAGGACTTTGTATTTATAAAATACTATTTGCTTACAATTTGTATTAATATGTGTGAGTAGAGTTAACTGACATATTATACATAGGTCGTCAAGTCTCCATAAATGATCTCATTTGCTGTTTTAGTTGGAAAACTGAGAACTGCCGAGGTAAGACCCCTCAATTGGCTGCCTTCTCATAGGACACTCTGCTGGTTTTCCACTCTTCAGTGCTTGCTGGTTGGTGAGGACAGATCCTTCCAGGTCATGCCTGAGCTCTGATCTTGGGTGCCACGCTTCTGGGAACCCTGCTCTATTCCTTTTTTCTTAAGCCTATCCTTTCTGCTGGCTTATTTTCTAAGAACATTCCCAGTCATCTTCCTCTTGTGCTTTTGATTAAAGAGAGAAAAAAAAAGACCCTTTGAAAAGAGTTCTATATTTTCCACCTCGTTTCCCTTAATCTGATTTGACATTCTGCCTCTGCCACTCTGAAAGGCATTACTCTGAAATAGCTATTGACTTTCCGATCGCCAGCCCTGATGGCCTCTCAGACCAGAGGCACAGCAAACTCTGACACATTTGAGAGGAACTCTCTTTATGGCTCCAAGATCAGTGCTGCATTTTAAAATTATTGTTCGCCTTCATATTTTTATGTTCTGTTTCTAAATCTTTTCAAGGATTTAAAAGTCTAATTTACTCTACACCTAGAACCTACCCAGTTCCTGTGTCTGGGCCTGCCTTCTGCTTCCCCTTTCTTTGGGGTAGTAATAGTAATACTACTAATGAGTGATAGCTCCCTGAGAAGCTTCCAGATCCTTTTCTCCAATATTAATATTTTCTCCTAATTTTCATTTATTTTTTTAAAAAAATGGGAATTTCATACATGAGTTCTAATCTGAAGTTTTCTAAAAGTCCAGATTAGCACTTTTAACTGGTTTCAAGGTATTTTAATAATTCACTCATTCATTATCATTCTGGACCTTCTAGCAGGCAGGCAGGTCTCCAGACTGATGATAATAAAACGAAAGGTCTGGCCAATGGAACTTGACTCCTAGTGAGAGAAGACATCCTAAGTAAACCCAGAATGTGTCAGGTGGTGATAAATACCATTGGGAAAAGAAAATCAAAGGAGAGGAACTAAGTAATGAAGAAAGAGTGACTAAATTAGAACGGGTGATCGTGAACTCATTATACATTGGCAATCAGAGATATAAAGGGAGTGTGAGTGCAACTTACATTTGCTTTCAGTGTTAAAATGTTCATCCCAGAGGGAGCAGGTTTGAGGGACAGGGGTCAGTGGGGCAAATGCATCTGGGGTACTGACAAAAAGGCAGTCTTTCTCTCTTAATCCCCTCCCCTTCCTTCCTTCCCCCTCCTCTTTCTTTTCCATTTTACTCATTTTTTTTTTAATATAGAGAGATAACATTGATGATCCCAGCATTCAGGGATAGTGATAACTCTTGAAAGTTCTCTCTCTCTCTCTCTCTCTCTCTCTCTCTCTCTCTCTCTCTCTCTCACACACACACACACACACACAATCTCTCAAGTCTTAGCACTTGTTGCAAACGTTCATAAACCCACACCAAGTGCATCCGGTCCAAGAACTGTGTGTGCTCCATCAACAGGGCATGGTATACAACATGGATCTTGACTTTTTTCTAAGTTGTGGGAATCATTAAAGACTTCTGAGAAGTATTAAGGATGGACTTAATAAAATAAAACCCACACTGGCTGCTTTGTGGAGAAACAAGTCCATCCACACAGGTGTGGATACAGTCAGACCTGTTAAGAATGTGATGTCAAGTATAGTAATGCAGGAAATGATGAGAGCTTATGGAAAAATGATAGCTTTAGGAAGTCGCATTGACAGAATTTGCTGACATTATGAACTATACTATGGAAAGAAAGAGCAGAGTCATGTATAGATAGATCATAGAAAGTAGTAGAATGGAATTGTACTCATAGAAGGAAAAGAAGGGAGTATATAAGTTTTGGAGGGAAAGGGAATCAAGAATGTGGCTTCCAATGGGTCAATTATGAGACATCTGATACATAATCTGAAGAAAAGTGTCAAGTATTTGGTATGCAATCCCAGAGTTCAAAGGGGAGAGTCATTACATTACATAAATAAGTGATTTACAATCAAATAAAATTTGATTTGGTGAGATATTTGGAAAATAAATGCAGCTACCTATGAGAAATCTGGCTGCAAGGATAGTACCTCAGCATGGTCCAATGTTCAAAAGTCAGGAGGGTAAGAGGGGGTTAGAACGGGTGGCTGAGAGTTGTAACAGTGAGTGATCTCAGGCACTGCTAGTGTTGATAAAGAAGAGGCTGGAAAATGAATTTATACACACAGGACCCGCATGACTTTGACAAAGGAAATACAATTTATGTGAAGCTGAACTTGGGAATGATCAGATGATAGCAAGGTAAGAAGTGGAAGTCGAGAATAGGAGTACATTTGCTAAAAAAATGTCACCAACGGGGTGGATACAGGATGGGCATTTTCTAATTTTCCAGAAGTATTATGAGTCTAAGGGTAGTGATATTTGTTAAAGAAAAAGGAAGACATTTTACATTCCCATGGAAATCAACTAATGAAGATGGGAAACCTTTGCAACAGAGGGTTACTGTAGGTATCCCATATCCTGGGGTTCTGTGGAAAGGCTGGAGTTGCTTGCTTCAACCATTGTAGCATAACTGAAAATATAACAAATGCATACAAATGTAAGGGTATGATTAATTCAGTGCAGGAGCAGTGTGAAAATTTCCTGCGATTACTTCTAATTTCTCAGTGAGTAAAAGGATTATCCTTGACAGGAGGGAAGGGGGATTGGGAGATTTGAGGAGCTAGGAGACTGTAAAATAATTATCCAAAAGAATAGCTGTTGAATACTCGCGGACAGCAACAGCATAAGAAATGTCACCCTGCAAGATGAGAATACACATGCACACACCTCAAGCAAGTGTCATTGGACAATACCCTGACTTCACCGACATTCCTTTCAATTCTATTTTGTTCACAAAAAGTGGATAGTAACTCAGTAACCAATCTTGTGACACACTAGCGGGTTACGGTGTGCTGTTTGAAAAACACTCATCCAGAAAAACCAAAGAGGAAATTTGCTAAAGATGTATAATAGGATGTCTGTGCAGCAAAACAGACTACTTCAGAATAAAATGGAAAATGAGAGAAATCATGACCGCGCAAACCCGGCACCCTCACACACTCCCCTCCCTCTGCTTAGCTCTCCTGCTGAGAGCACTGTTTATTTCTAAGTCCCACATTTTCCAGTAATGGACTTTAGACACATTGGTTTTCTATTTCCTGTTTTTGTCACCTTTTTCATCGAATGGATCATGATCACAAAATTCAAGTGATTTCGCCTCTGAATTCCCACTAGCATCTCTTTGTTTGCATTCTGTTCCCATAATTTTAACCATGGTTCAAGCTTCTTTTCGCCTTACTCTACATCTTATAGTTCGTTCTTTTCTTATGATAATAATGGATAACCATAAGAAACCTGCCTTAAAATACAGATAATTTTTAAAAACATGAACTAAAATGTCACTTTTAAAGAAATTTTACCTAACTTGATGTAAATGTACATATTTCCAGTCATTTTAATATCTGTTATTCAATATTCTCTGTCATTCTTCTGATATATTTAGACTCATATAATGTAACCCTGCCATCTAACACGACTTGCTTTTAAAATAATACATTATGAATTTATGACCACATCAGAATGTATTCAGCAAAGCTGCATTTAACGGCAGCTACCAGGGTATCCCATATATGGCGTTTCCCTGGGAACACTTGAATGCCCTGTGAGAACACGGGGCATGTACTCTGCTGTACTCTTCAGATTACACACTATAGGGTACCTAATTTTTCAAGGACTCCAAGCTGCTATTCTAAAAGTCCACACTTGTTATGTTTCAATCACTGAGTACATTGGAAATTCAGTCAATCACTGAATATACTAGAAAGGAACTTAGGCAGGGATACTTAGGCAGTGTCTGATATACTGAGTTTCGTCTACTAACCCTTGGCTAAAGATTTCTTGATAGCCCCATACAAATTTCCACAGAGCAATGAGTTTCCGTGAAACAACTCACAACACTTATCCTTCTCTCTCTGAGAACCAGACTTATGAGAAGCCTAATGTAAGCTATCTTACAGGTTTTAAGACCTTCCTGTAAGAGTCAATACACAACTCTTTCCCACATTTTCTTTTACAGGCCTTCCAATTTTTTCTAGCTTCTTGTACACTAATTTCTTGTCATCTCTGTCTCAGATGACTCAAATTAACCATAGACCTTCATGTGGTTTTCAGGTTAATCTGCAGATTTTTTAATGTTTTGAACATTTCTCTATTGGAAGTCTGGGAAGCATTTCCTTTTCCCATACCTGTAGTAACTTAAGCCATCCATCCCCTGTCCCTTACACCTACACACTGCTATTCCCATGCCTTTTTTTTCAGCCATCAAATAGTTCTCTAGTTGATTCCAATATCTGTTCACTGAACATCTCCCTCTCACCTGCCCCTTCCTTCCAAAAATAAAAACCAACCAATCAGCCAACAAACAGATAAGAAAAAAAATAAACAAAAAACAAAAAACAAAACCCCGAACCAAACAAACAAAAAGCAAACACAAATAAACCAAAATCACAAATAACAACAAAACCCTTTGCCCAGTAGGATGCTTCCATCATTCTGGATCTTGACTGCTTCTGCTCCGCAGTCTGTCTTTCCCATTCTAAACACCATAAAAGTGCATTTTATGAGAGGTTTTCCCTCTGGGTAAAGGGAGGCTGTACAGCCCCGTGGTTAGAGTCTGGTATAGAGTCTGAAACCAAACCAACCTGCTTTGTTATATTGTAGTTAATTTTTTAAAGACCAAAAAAAAAATCCTATCTTAAATAGTATATGGTTGGGAAACATTTAAACAGAAAAAAAAAAACCGCATTTCTGATTTTTTTTGTGTGTGTGTTTAATTAAAAGACTTCTCAGAACCCTTAAAATGTGAATCGACGGAGCTGTCCAACACCACCACTGATACCCGATGTAACCAATAC